>VCJJ01000049.1:878-14103 GCA_024139415.1 Backusella tarrabulga | reverse complement strand
CATAAAGAAAATGAAATAATGCAAGCATAATTTCATATGAAAAAATCCTTGAAAACATTCATTAGGGGATTCACATATCTAGAAAATTGCAAATACTAGAACCTAGAAAAAAAAACTGACCCAAAAAAAAGCCTAGAGAATTGTCCTAGAAAAAATAAAAAAGTCTAGATGATTTTATTGGACAATTAAAAATTCTCTAGGTTCTGAGGTTTTTAATCTATTATTTAAAAAGCAATTTTCTTGATAATTGAATCCCCCTATTACACCTAACCCAAAATCAGCGACAAAATATACCGGAAAAGGTGTATCTTTTTTATTTTAAAGCAAAATAGGAAAAAAAAACTGAGTTTGAACTTACGCGGATTTTACGAAACTGCTAGATAAATACATAAGACCACCTTAGTGCACCCGAGTGAACATGCATTAGGGTAGACTAAGAGCGAAAAATGGGCAAAAAATAGGTTTATATTGTAATTTTGAAATATTAAGTGGAAGGTATTGCAAGAACTGGATTGAATGCACCCTCATTCTCCATTTATTTTTATTTTATAACAACAATTTGGGACCGTAAAAGTTTGCGTGATTGTCATAATGCACGTTCACTAGGGTGGCAGAGATGATTATCATAATGCTCGCCCTACTACCACCCTAATGCCACTTCTTTATGACTAGTGTGACCTGTTTTGTTCATTTTTTCTCTGCTTTTGGCTTTGGTACCTTTCTTTGAAATAAATACTCAATATATACTATTGCATTATTACATTAAAAAATAATAATACAGAATTTTGTTGAAATTAGTTGGAATTAGAGAAATGAAGACAGAAAAGCCGAGGAGCAAAAAATCAGGCTATTAAACAGCCTATAAACTATATAATACTTAAAAGAAATAGAAGATAGACAAGGTACTTGAAAGAATTCGGTGAATTAGAACAAAAAATAGATATTCAACCATTATTATCAAACATGCATTATACACATATAACTCTTCAAATATTTCTTTTTATTTTAAGCATTGTATTTAAATCGAAAATCAAAAATCACTACTTACTTTAATTATAGTATTGATCTTTCTTCAGAAAGCAATAAAAAAACGAAAATTATGTCATAATTTTCCAATATATCAAAATGACTACAGTATCAAATCTCAATTAATCATTCAAAAAAGAGTAGTTACTTCCTCCTTCTCAATTGTAAACTATGGGAATTTTATTTAAAAAAATTGCCAACGTGTATTTGGTATACCCCATAACATTATTACAAAAGCATAATATAATATTTAAAAGATTTGGATTGGTTATAATCATTTTAAATAACATCAGCACAGTGTCCTACGAAGCATTTATTCGTAAAAAAGGAAAAGTTTATCTTGGACCCGAGGGTCCAAAAAGTTTTAAAGGGAAAAGAAAAAAATGACATTCAAACCCGCATGTCACACAGCATTCAGGTACAATCATGTGTTCCTCCTGACACCAATAGATGATGATGAGATGGACTATGTATCAAAATGAGTACCAGGGAAAATTATGTTGCGTGTTAATGGTTGTAGCGTTATTTCAATCATATACAATTTGTGATCGATTAGCTAATCGTTTCACATAATAATATTCGTATTAAAATGTAATCTTGAAAACTATGTCATGTAGTTTACAATTTAACTGGTAAATATAATAACCTCATCATTAAATACCTAATCTAATCAAATTTATTATATCTTGGGCTACGACAAGTGAATTGTAAACAATTGAGATTATAGTAATGTTTAATGAGAAAGAGATATTTATCAGATGTTTTTCACACCGTTTGTAATACAGAAAACTGCATATACCGAGAATATATTACATATTCTAGCGTGCGTTAAATAAAGTTAGTTGGCTTCAAAGGAAATACAAAATGTACACGCTATATTAACATGTATGATCCATATACTTGAGATGATAAATTATGTCCAACTTTTTCGCATAATTACCTGTTTTTTTTAATCCTGTGCTATATTAAAGTCGTTTTTTAAATTCCCTTTTCTTTTAGACTCTCCCGTACTATTTTTATTTTATTAACATAAAAAAAAGACAAGATAAAAAAATGCGAAAAGCTAGTGAAATGCGTATCACAATATGAATTTATTGTGTGAGGTTACAGCATGTAAAAAAAATGTTGTTAATGATAGGTTTAATGTGATTTGGTAATCATAAGCAATCTTATAAAATGACTTTTTAAGAGTCTAACTCGAAGAACGGCGACAAGAACCACGTAAGCATTTATTTCAAACAAGTAAACCTTAAAAGTAAAAGAATTTGGTCTCGAGAAATAAGATTGTCAGGCCACTTCATTTTATGTGCTCTTTTTTTTCTCCGAAATAATTAAGAAGCAATTGTGCTTTTCTCAACAATAGGAGCATAGTAAACAATAATGGTATTTATTTTTATATCATTATTATCGATTTTTATAATAGGACATGAAAACCTATTATTTATCTGTGAAACAAAGTGATCGTGTACTCTTCATAATTTTCTTTAATAATCTTGGTAGAACCCTACTTTTGTATCACTCTTCTTTTATTATTAAAATATGCTTTGTAATAATCTAGATTATACAAATCCCATATATCTATTTTCCCTGAATAACACACAGGTCAGTCCGCAGAATATCATTCACCAATGTTAAATGACTTATCAATGATTGTCATTAAGTCAATTGGAGAAAAAGATCGTAGGAGTAGTCCTTTTATTTTAAAGAAACAAACGGTACATTATCTCTGAGGGATTATGCAAATAAATCACGTATATCTAAACGATACGTTAAAGAAGAATAGTTATACTTGTTGCGTAAAAGGTTAGATGCTTTATATTATTATTGTTATTATTGTTGGTACAACTCTTGTGAATACATAAAATTACGATCAGACAATATTACAATGAAGGTAATTTTTTTTTGTTGTCGTCTTGATGGTTGCACTGGAAAATCAATTAGTATAAAGTAGGAACTTTTTTTTCAGGTTCTCTTTTTTTTTCTTTACTCTTTATACCAAACCTTTCCTTTAATACCCTTATAATGAAATTACTTTCCTTAGTAATTGCTTCTGCAGTTGGACTGGTCAGCGCATTCAATGTAATAGACTAAAATATCAAAATGATTTATTATAAACTTAGTTATCTTTTCTTTTACAATAATTTATTATTATAGAACCAATGTAACGATAATATTGTAGACTGTAAGTAATTACCTTGAACTTTTTTTTTTACAACTTGGTACTTAATTCGACTTTCTTTTCCAATAAAAAATAGATTGGGGACAGAACTCCTATGGTGCTGCTAATGGAAATGATCCATCCGGATTTCAAAAGCCTTTAGGGTTCTATTGTGATGATGACAACATTGATGTGCTCCCAATTGCATTTTTAACAACCTTCTTTGGAAAAGGTGGTGAACCACAAATCAATTTGGCAAACGTAATTTTATTTTGCATGATTTTTTTTTTTCAAAATATACTAAAACTGAACTTTTTTTAGGTCTGTAATAGTGTCGATAACGCTACTTTCCCCGGAACTGATTTGGCCAACTGTCAAGATATTGCACCTGATATTGCAAAGTGTCAGTCAAAGGGTAAATTGGTTACCTTGAGTTTGGGTGGCGCTACTGGTGGTGTTGGATTCAAATCTGACGATGAAGCTACTTCCTTTGCCGACACCTTATGGAACTTATTCTTTGAAGGAAAATCTGATACCCGTCCTTTCGGTGATGCAGTACTAGATGGGTAAATGATTAAGATAATGTTATGAAAAGGCATTAGAACTAATTTATTTTCTTGTTTGATTTACCTGTTCATAGTGTTGATCTTGACATTGAAGGCGGAGGACCTGATCGTAAGTTGTCAATGTTATACAATATTTTGTATCACTTGATCAATTAAAAAGTAAAATTATGTAAACTATTTGCTGATATTACTTCTATATATAGACTACATCACTTTCCTCACCAAATTGAATGGCTATTTTAAAGCTTCATCCAAGAAATACTACATTACTGCTGCTCCTCAATGTGTTTATCCCGATGCTAACCTCCAGACAACCTTGAATGGATTTCCCTTCGATGCTGTCTATGTTCAATTTTGTAAGTTATCATTTATACTCCAATGCTTTGAATATATATATATATATACTTATCACTTATTGTTACAAAAAGACAACAATCCTTGTGGTCTCCAAAACTTCAACTCTGCTTCTCAATGGAATTTTGGTATTTGGGATATTTGGGCCCGTAATCAATCTCCTAATAAAGATGTCAAGATCTACATTGGTGCACCTGCAAGTAATTCTGCTGCCGGTGGTGGTTATGTTTCTGCCTCTACACTTTCAGACATTGCTGTAAAGACCCGTACTGCATTCCCTAGCTTTGGTGGTGTCATGTTCTGGGGTAAGAAAAACGGGGGGGGGGTTTTTTTTTCCTTTTACTGATAAATATTCTTCTCTATAGACGCATCTCAAGCCTATAAAAATGGTAGAATTGATGCTGCATTAAAGAGCACTCTTAAGTCCGGTGAAGTTTGTGATAATAGTTTTACATTCCCCAAGTGCACTGCCCCAGCTTATCAAAGTGGTGGCTCATATCCTGGTGGAACTACTGTATCTTATAAGTAAGTTCACAAAGCTTAATATATGAAGCAACATTTTACTAACATAAATTTTCTTTTTATAGTGGGTAATTTTTTTTCTTACTTTCTAACATAGTTTTATGATGCTTACATTTACTAACTATCTCATCAACATTTGTACGTAATTTTTATCGTCACCCTTAGATATATGTGGACTGTAAGTATTGAATCAGCTTTATCAAAATATCATATATAACTTACCTGTTAAATTATTTAGGCTAAATGGTATGCCAGTGGTGCACCATCAGGTGATATCAACTCTGACTGGTCTCCAGGTAAATCCATAATTTATTAAAATTATTACTTTAACTAAAGCTAAGCACCATTTGAATAGTGAGCTCATGTGCTGGTGGAACCCTTAGCAATTCTACCACTACCACTACCACTACCACTTTATCCAGTACAAATGGAAGCACAACTACTACCAATGGTCCTACTGCTACAGTCACCACTACTGTCAGTACCACTACAGTTACAAAAACCGCAACAGTTACCAGTGTATCCATATCTACAACTACAGCCACTGCCACCGCTACAACCACTGGTACCAGCACTAGCTGCAGTGGTGTCTCTGCCTGGTCATCTTCCACTACTTATAACAACGGCGATAAAGTAACCTACCAAGTTAGTCTTTGGAAGGCTGGCTGGTGGTCGTTGAACGATATTCCTGGAGGTTCCTCAGGTGCATGGACAAAGGTTGGCTCTTGCTAAAGTTTGCCTGCACAATTATATATATCTGCAAAGGCTGGTCCCTGTTCGTAATACGCAAATTATACAAATGTATTGAGTGATATATAATCGTTCAATTATCTCTAACTTATTTAAACGGATAAAAAATTTAAAAAGAAAGAAAAGAAACAATATATACTTATTCTATATCCAAATACAATCCTCCTTTTGTAATCTAATAAAAAGAGCTTTTGATTAAAACATAAATAAGTCTCGAGTTTCTGTCTTGTTATTAGAATTAACAATAACCAATATTCTATATGTAGTATAAAGTTGAAACATAGGAGCCTCATGGCCATTATTAATTAGGTTTCATGTAGTTGAATGACACACTGACAACTTTTTTACTTTTAGTAGGTCAATGATTGTCACAGTTTGGAAATTTAAATTCAATATGACCTTCCTGTGGTATTCATTGCACTATAATTAGCTCATTATTATTTGTGAGCTAATACAACTATATTTTTTCCCTTTTCATAACTATGGTGAAATGCGTTCAAATAAAAGGAGGGAGGTGGCATTTGATTAAATACTTTAAATATACATGTACGTCCTGTTTTATAAATTTATTTCCTTTTCTGTGGTAATATTGTAGAGTTATACACTTTTTTTAACAAACAATTGGAATTCAAACTCTGCCTATTTCAAGGGAAATCCTTCTCTAAATCCTGAAATTCACAATAGAAGTTACATGCAGTTTAAAAATTTCCAAACTCTTAACTGAATACTTGTGAGTGTTTGTATTCATTGATTCAAACTTTCGGCTACATTTTTTTAATACTTCATCCATTAATAGGACCCATTCAAGTATAAAATAAGATCAACATGTTTTATTTCGTCATATACTTTGTTTTGAATGTCTAATATATGTGAGCAATAGACAACAGGTCCTTTTTTGAGGTTCAAATGATCATTCTGATTCTAATAGTCAAGTTAAAATCATATTTGCAAAAGTCACTATCTTACCCACTAACAGCACTTTATGACAGAACCATGAGTATATATAAATATTCTCGTTTTGATGACTAAAAAAAAGTCTCTCAGGATAGACTTGTGCGTAGGAGAGACTCTCGGAAAGTTAAATCCAATGGTAACACACAGATCACTACTGAATCCGGAATTACATTTGATCTTACATTTTAGACAAAAACCAAAACTGCGGTAGTTTGTAATACAGGTGGAACAAGAGTTGAAGCTTCTGCTGCTTAATTTTGTCGATTCTGCTCAAGCCTTGTAGTGATGTCATTGACGATTTTCATTTGCTGCATTCACAAAACCGAGTTAATGGCTTCCATTTATATAAATCTGATGAAAAAAAATGCATCTATTACTTCAAAAGTAGGATATTTTCTTTAGTAACAAGGGCGTATAGACTAAAACAATTGTTGTTTAATAAAGCAACAGAACAAAGAAGACTTTTTTGGTTATTGAAAGGGAATTGGTTTACCCGTTCTAGAGTTGCATTTTCTTTTTTTAATAATGAGGCATAAAAGTTTGCAAAAAAACAAAGACCCGTATTACTTCCAGATATCATCTTTTAAATAAGACTTGATTTCTAAAATATTCACGCTACATGTATTTTTATGCTCCTCTATCTTGAACCAGAAAAAATCACCTCATATGGAAAATAAAATTGTATTTTATTATATTTTCTGTAAGATTTTCCATTACACCATTGGGGTCATGTGATGGAAAGAGGTTATGGGAAAGAGTTCTTGTTTAGATCAAATATGGGTTCAAATGTATATATAAGGATCTTTACAAAAAATACTCATATTTCTACGGATATTTTTTTGTCACCTCCTTGCAGAGAAACAAACTTTCATGGTTTGATATTTAAGAAGAAAAACTCAAGAGGGGCGTATTAATGAAGGGTCATCTCGCGTAACAGTTGAGCCATTAACGGATAAACCATTCTCGAATGCAAATCACCATTTTTTTAGTTTGCCAGGATCTGAGTTCCACCAGCAAATAAAACACGAATTAGAGTTTATGAAATCAAAAAAATTTAAAGGGCTTTCGTTTCCATGTGTTACAGGTTGAACTTTCCGTGATTTCTCTCATAAAAACAAAAACAAATAAATCTGTTCTGCATCAGCCAGATGATTAGCACTATTTATTATGCATGAAAAAAGTACTAAAGGAGATATAGAATATCCTAGATTTTGAGAGCTTTGGATTTTTTTAGGATGTGGGGCCTCCCCCAAAAAATTTTAAACTTAAAAACAGTTCTTTGTTTTTGCATTTATATAATCGTTGTATTGAAAGACAAAGCTTATGCAAAAGAGGTGAAT
The DNA here is from genome assembly GCA_024139415.1 of Backusella tarrabulga. Classification (NCBI taxonomy): domain Eukaryota; kingdom Fungi; phylum Mucoromycota; class Mucoromycetes; order Mucorales; family Backusellaceae; genus Backusella; species Backusella tarrabulga. Next base: position 6,433 of record VCJJ01000049.1, on the reverse strand, counting down.
AAGAAAAATATATTTGTTGCATTCAACTATTTATCATGCTACTAGATACGTCTTACAGGCCGAATTTTAGGCGCGCATTTATAATCCACATAGTGAATCAAGTCTTCAAGTTTATGAGATTTTAAAGGATGCATTTAGACTTAAAAAATTGGAGGTGGAGGCACTATGTTAACGATCGCAAAAGTCAACTGATTGTCATTAAAAAGCGATCTGGTCTCACAAATCATCTTTCTCCCACTTTGTGTCAGCTTTTCTGCTATTAATGCGGAGTTTGGTTTGTTTTATGCCGCTCTCCCGCGCATGGGGATTTGCCATTTTGTGATCTCGCTTTCTCTCAGATATCAGATCAAAATTGAACAATTGTATTAAAAAAAAGAGAAAACTCCATTTTTGAATATTTTAATTATTTAAATGCGTGTGTATTTTCCTTTCATTTGTTTGTGCAATTGATTCAGTCATTCCATCTAATTTATACCTTTTTTGAATTTTTTTTTGATCTAGGTCTGTCGTCATCTGGGAACAAATTTCTTATCGGAGTAATAACGTTGGTTCGGTAAGATTGATTTGGTAACTTGTGTGCTTTTTTACTTTCCTTATTAAGGATTTTTTATTTATTTGGGAAAGCGGAAAAACTAAACACCCTCGGGCTAGTTCTCTCCGTCACTTTACTTTTGATTTGATTTGACTACTGTATTATGGTGTTGTCACTAGATCAATACAGTTTTTTGCCCATGAGAACTTGGGCGAACTTAAAATGAACGATGGAGAAATAGAAAAGAGAGAAAAAAAGATTGTTTAAATCTTTCATGAACTGTTTCTCTTTATTTCTTTAAAAGGTATAAAATGGTATGCTTTAAGAAAATGTATGGGAGTACCATAATTTTACTTTTTTTGCAAAAAGAAAGAAATGTGATATATGCGTAGGATGTAACCATGAAGCGGACTGATATCGGTTGAACGATAGAACCGATCTGTTCGACATTCGCTAATTTTCTGGAGTGATCCTCCAATCAAACATACTCTTGTTGTTACCATCAACCTCATGGTTCCTGGGGTATCAAGCACACAATAATATCGAACAAAAAACTATATAAATAGATCCAAAATCAAATTTTACTTCTTTTTCTCTTTTCTCTTTCTGTTTTAACTTGTTTTGATCTGTTCTGTCTTGCTTTTTTTAATCCCCCCTTTTTTACTTCTTTATACCATTTACACACATCTTTATTATTTTAGTTAATATATAAATAAATAAAGCGAGAAAAAAAAAGTAAGATCATGGAAAAGTCACAACAGGAAAGTGAAAACGAAGTGGCGGTTGCACATTCCAATATTGCAGTAGAAACCTCAAAAGAAAATGAAGTATTTGATGATATTGAGAAGCAGAGCGTACCCTCTGTACACTCACAAGCAAACACAATTGCTTTGGAGGATCCAGAACATCAACCTGAGAGACCAAAAACTTTACGGGAAAAAATAAGTTTTGGTATTCTTATTTTTGGCATTGTCCTTGCCATGTTTATGATGTCGCTAAATACCACAGTCATTGCACCTGCTTTAAGCATTATTGCAACAGATTTGAACGGACTAGATTCGCAGACATGGATTGCAACTGCGTATCTTGTTGCTGTAAACGCTTTCCAACCTTTATCTGGAAAGGTAACAAAAAAAAAGCCTTAACTTTTGATGTTTTCGTACTAATTTTTGTATAAAAAATTATTAGTTTTCTGATATTTTTGGCAGGTAAATGACATGTTTTTTATAACTCTATCCAACATATATACTTATATATATTTAATAGAAAACCTGTTTTCTTGTTTGGCATTGTTTTGTTTTTGGTTGGATGCTTGATCAATTCCCTGGCTACTTCTATCAATATGCTCATCGCTGGTCGATCCATACAAGGTTTCGGTGGTGGTGGAGTCCTCTCGTTGACGTATATTATTGTTACTGATATCGCACCAATTCATCTTCGCCCTCGTTTTCAATCTATGCTTACGGTGATTTACGGTTTGGCTAGTGTTGTTGGTCCATTAATAGGTACAAAATTACATAATCTTAAATATATCTTTTTCCTGATCTAAGTAAGCGGGGTTCTAACGTTATATTTTAAAGGTGGTGGTTTTGTGGACAAGTTAAATTGGCATTGGGATTTCTGGCTTAATTTCATTATTGGCAGCGTTGCACTTATCATTACGGTCTTTTTCTTGAAGAGACCAAAGAACGCCTCTGAAAGTACATTAAAGGAAAAATTGAAGCGTATTGATTATTTTGGTACCTTATTTGCCATCTCTCTCATTTGTTGTTTGTTACTTGGACTTACTTGGGGTCCGCTATACGGGTAAGATGATGCTTTACTATGATGATATTGGTGTTGCGTATGCTTATTGATTTTATTTTCTACATTCATACATAGTTGGAAAGATGCTCACTCAATCGGCTCATTTGTTGGAGCTGGTGTTTCACTTGTACTTTTAGTCATTACAGAAGGCTGGATAGCAAAAGAGCCTGTAAGTTACAAATGCCAAATGAACATGAGTTCCAACCTTCTATTTTGTGCTTATTCATTTATGTATTACATATAGAACTTGCCCGGACGTGTTTTATTCAACCCAGCTGTTCTTATTGTTTATCTTTATATGCTGTGCTTAGGCTTTGGTTTTATTGGTACCTTGTACTTTGGTCCCATTTATTTCCAAGCTGTCTTTGGTGCTAGTAGTACAGCATCTGGTATTCGCTTGATTCTCTACATGGTATTACTCATCATAGGATCGCTTGGCAGTAGTTATTTGATTACTAAATTTAACAATGTCAAATACTACCTGGTGATTGGTGCAGCATCTAACCTTCTCGGCTTTGGATTGTTTTACACTGTCAACGAGAGCAGTAACTGGGGCCAACAGGCTGGTTTTTTGACGTTCTGTGGTTTGGCATTTGGTTTATCTCAGCAAAACTCCATCTTAATCGTACAATCCATTGTTGATGTGAAAGATATCGCCGTTGCTACCAGTTCCAATAATTTTTTTATGGTATTTGCCTCTTCTGTGGGTATCGCCATCTATGAAGCACTTTATAGCGTGTTTCTCGAAGCCCAATTTGCCCATTTAACAGCTGATGTACTAGCGCAGGCCCACAAAGCTGGTGCCTTGAGTAATTATTTGTTCATCCGTGATTTACCTATTGACGTACAGGAGCCTGTCATTCATGCTTACTCCGTTGCTCTTCATAACCTTTTTATTATTCCAATTGTTGTCTCTGCTATCGGGTTTATTCTTACTCTCTTTTTCAGAAACGTTCGCTATGGTATACCTGCTGGATCCGAAAAGAAAGTTGAAGAGGAACTTAATATCGAGTAAAAAAAATACTTCATTCATCTTTTCCTTTCCTTCTCCTTTAATGCATTTCGAGCATCTTTATGGAAGCATAATTCATAATTCACTCACACATTCATAAAAGATATTGATATTTATATATAGTTAGATCTTATATTATTACTATTTAATAAATTAACAAAAACTCTCTCATATAATCTATTTCAGTATATTTATCACAATAGATACATATATACATTTTCTATGTGTGCTGACTTAAGGTGTCTATCCAATGAATACTCTATATTATAGCTTTGGCTACAATGTGGATACATACAATCGTATATTGTGGGCTATTTAATATATAAACATATACATATATTGGGGTGGTGCACGATTTGAGTGTGTCTTAGTAACACATCTTTACAATTAAATGTCCCATAACATCGAGATCGGGGTTAAGCCGTCTTTTGCCTCTTTTTTTGCATAAACGAGAAAGTGCATTGCAGAATTCACCCAAGTTAAAATCTAAAGTGCTACTTAGCGGTGCCATACTACTTCATTGGCTTCCATATCAGTAATACCATCCAATAACAAACGGTTGTTGTTTTGGCTATTTCGAATTCATAAATAGCTGGGGCGCTGTAAGACCTTGTAAAAGCCACGATTGCAGGTGAAAAACCTTAACCTTTAAACAAACTTGAACGGAAAGTACCAGGATTTAATGAAGCTTTAAATCGATCGATCGATTGAATGGACACATTTGATAGCAGTAATAGAAATTTCATCAAGACCATAATACTCCAGGTGGGCACTTAAAACGTCAATAGCTTTTGAACATCTTACATCGATTCTCAAGGCACAATATACCATATTGACCGTATCTCCATCCTTATCGCAGTAACACCATTCAATACAGCCATCACCAACAAACCAACTCAGTAAAAATACAATAAATTGATTTGTACTGAAGCTATTAATCAAGGTTTTTGTGAGAGTTTCACCTGTATTATATAAATGACTTGAGGGTAGGCCAAATTTTCTTCGGCCGTCACGATTTTTTTTGAATAACTCAGCCAACGAACTGAGTCTAATTTACCTGCCTTTATGAGAACGGGAAGCTTATTTCCAACATTAAGTCTTATATAAAATATTCACCAATATCATAGAATAAAAAAAATCATTAAGTACTTACTTGAGATCTGGTTCAAGAATACATTTTCTTTCAAAATATTATAAAGGAATGGAAAGTCAGTGCTTCCCAGGGCAATTCCAGTCGTATATGATACGGATGAGCTAATCCCACCGACTGTATAAAAACTAAATAATGCAATTGTTGATGACGGGAACAGACGTTCTTCAAAAAAGGATATCGTTTTACATGCACTGCACTTTTCACTACAAATTGCATTAGAATGACATTGTGCAAAAATAAATGATCCAGCATGAATTTGATATTGTTCTTACTTTTTGTAAAAAACGAAAACGATGTGAACACCAATGCCGTAGAACCTCACTATTCTCCTTCATTTCATAAAGACATTTTCATTGTTTTCACAAATAAAAGAACTGGGCCATAAAGAATGATGGCTGACTACTGCTAATAATAAGAATAAAAGTTAATGTGGGTATTAGTGTTTATTATCAAAGGTCTATCTTACCATATCTTGAGGTAGTTGTTTTCATTTTGGCTGAAAACAAAGAAGTACGTTTTTTGTTGATAATAGATAAAGTGAAAGAAAGAGAGAGAGAGAGAGAGAGAGAGAGAGAGAGAGAGAAAATAAAAACAAATTTCTTTTCTCCTTGTTTTTCTTGCAGAAATAATGAGATACATAATGCTGCTCCAGATAAATGAATAAAACAATGTCACTACACTGCATAAAAATAATCAAAGCATCGTTCGACTTATTATTATTAGATACAATTACCTCGTTTGTATATGGCAATAGCATGCTGTATTAGAAGTGTGTTTATTTTCTATCAATCAATGATTCAGTATTATAATCATACGAAACTTAATTATGGGATTGATAACAGTCTACTTTATCATCACTATTGTTTATAGTAAAAAATAAGAATGTAACAATTTCATTTTGTGTTTTTCAAGAAATTGAGAACGATTTCCAAATTAATGAGAAAAAGCTGATGAGAAAGAAAATGAGCCAAGAGAGGTTAGGCTTTTATTATTAACCCACATCCGAAAAACAGACATTTTGTTCCTTAATAGCCCTTAATCGGCCTCAAAAA
>VCJJ01000488.1:15666-32219 GCA_024139415.1 Backusella tarrabulga | reverse complement strand
TTAAAACCAAAAAAAAAAAAAAAAAACTGTATATTAATCAATACTTCAATTCATCTTCTTTTTTTATCATTTTATATTTGCAACTTTATATAAAAGTCCCACTGTTCTCGAAAATTTGGGGCGTAGCTATTGCAATTGCATCTGCAAAAGACAGAGATATTCCATTTTCAGTATTTATTGTCGATCGTGCATTTACATGTTTATTTGGTAGAAGAAGAAAAAAATGTAAATGTTTGTTTGCCTGTTGTTTAATTTAAACACCTCTTGTATTTCTAGGGTTTATGGTTGCCTGCATTTATTTCTCTGATCCAGCTATTAAAAGCGTCATGAAGAAAACAGTAAACTCGATAAAGCAAACTTATGTTTATGATTATTACTCCATCAGATATCAACCAGGTCTTAGCCCTGATGGTTCCATAATCGATGAAAAGTACCTGAAAACACTTCAGATAATCTCTTTAGATAAAAATAATATCGAGCCGGCCGCCGAGTATATCACAAATATTAAACAATATAATATAGAAGAGCATCAAAAGTCATCAAGTGATACTTCACAATCAGATAGCCATTTACACCATCCTTTAGAGATATCAGAATACCATACGACTATACCCATTTCAGAGCCTCCGCGTGTCGAGTTGGAGGTGATTAGCGGAGAGCGTATTGGTTTATCTTCACAAGCTCAACAGAAACGGTGTTGCAGTGTAATAGCACTCACATCTGCTGATGGTAAAACTGTTATTCCGAAAGAATTGATTTCTGAAGCTCCCAAGAGAAGGCTTAGTGCATTTTCGTTGAGCAAACATACTGTATCTACAGTTCCCATGAAGCGTCTTTCGCGTATAGTCGCACCTAATTTTATTGTCGAGAAACAGACGTCCAGTATTCCTGAAGAATCTTATACTTTTCATGCAGAGTTTGTAGATACCATGGTCACCTTTAAAAACCCAAAGACAGCAAAATTCATCCATTGGTGTATGACATCAATTTTCAAAGTAAATCCAGAGAGGCGTGAAATAGATTCACTTGCGCTGGACAATGGCAATCAACAACATAAGCGAGTCTTTCGAGATTTCACAGATAGCTCAAATCCACAAACTCCAACTTTGGATACATGTAGTCGCATTTCGCTGGATGTAGCCGAGGGTCCAAAGAAAGTAGAATCAAAGCCATTTACTTCAGACGAGTCTCTACGCGTAATGACTGCCCTTAATGAAACATCTGATAGTCCAGTAAAATCCAAGGCCATCACAATTGATGACAACCTTCTTACCAGTTCTGGATCTCCTGAAAAAGTATCTTCAGCGGTTTCAATCAACATAGATCCAGTAGTGAAAAGGCCGAGTCACCATCGATCTTTATCCATCAATGTTGCTTCTCTCAATCGTGAGAAGGTAAAATTAGATTCCCCTTCTGCCTCCACAAAGAGTAAGACAAGTCTTACAACCACCCAGAAAATTGCTTCATCATTTGGTCTACGGAAACTCTTAGATAAAAGTTTAGCCTTATCTACGGTTCTTGCAAAGCCATCCACTTCTCCACAAGATTCTATCAATTGCATCGAGACAGAAAACAATCAAGTAAATAATGAAGAAGACAAGTCCAAGGAAGAGAACGTCAATACGCAGAACCAAAGTATAGAGAGTATACCTATTCAAAAACCTGTTAAAGCGCTTTTAATGACAAACGAATTCGAATTTCCTGTTGAACTTTCGCCAAGACCGTTAACACAATACCAAAATTTGACTTCCAAGACAAACACCATGGAAAATAATGGTGATTCAGAAGCAGTCAGAACTAATAAAATAAAATCTACAGACGACCACGATACTTTGAGCTTTGGAATTCGCTCAAAATTAAAAACCAAGCCTAAGGATTCGATACCAATGAAATCTACGACAACGCCTGATGATTTTTCGTTTAAAAATATCTGTACATCACTAAGTTATATATCTAATTGGCAGCTCAATGATAGTAAAGACCGAATAGGCGATACACACGAACACTGGGATTTGGAACAGCAGCTCCAAGATCAAACAATAAACTCAAAGCTAGGAAATCAGCTTTGATCAACAGCAAAATTTTATAAAAAAAAAGATTGATACTATATTTATTATTACAATTGTTTTTCTACAAATCTTTCTTCTTTTCTTCTGTGTGTATATATGTTTGATTTATCTGTTTAATTTGGTGTATCTTGGAAACGCCTTCAGCTGACGTTTGACTTCGTCACAGTGAAGTCCAGTATAATCGACTTCAGGAGCACGACATTGTAGTCTCGTGTCCATCAACCAATTTGTATATTCGTTTTCCAGTAACTGAGCATCTACCTCATTTACAAGTTGGAACAAAATCAGGGTATCATGTCGAAGCATCGCAAGTCTTTCTCTGCTAAAGAGTAAATCAACGGCAAACTGATGATGATGTGAGCTATACCATTGATGGCTTGTACTCATAGATCTATTAGATGCTTTGGATTCCAAAAATGAACGGAAGCTAATAGAATAATGATGAAATCAATCAATAAATATAAACAGATACTTCATTCTCTCTTATTTTACCTATCAGTTTGTGCATAAATTGGCTGGGTTTCAGTGTTAAGTAAACCCTCGTTAATATCACGTAAATATACTGCACGAGAAATGACTTGTTGGTTTCTAAGAGTGTTATCTAATACATGACCCTTGCTCGACTTTCGTGTGCCAGCACGTAACCAACTGTATGTGAACCATATAAACAGGAGGGCGGCTATACTTGCCTTTGCAAAGAGAGGTAATGGCTCCAATAAATCACGCACAAACTCAATAGCAGTGTCGAGTGTAGCCTTCCAAGCAGATGTTTCCTCTGTTTTCTCTGTCTTTGCTGAGGGTCTTTTCACTGTACCCTTACGCTTAAGCGATACGCTATCGGATTTATCACTATCAGCACCTCCAGATTTTTTGCGGACAATCTTATTGACTTCATTTTTGATGATGGGCATAAAGACAGCAAGGTTGTCTTGCATTCCCTTCATAGCAGCCTTAGTAACAATACCCTTTACCAATATATTCTTTAAGAATTTAACACCAGTATAACAACTGAGTTTAGAGTGATGAGGATCAACCCACGTAATGCAGTATTTAACATAAGGTACAAATGCATCTGCATATGGCAATTGTGCTGTTTTCGTAGATGTTAAAACAACATATCGCCTATCACATAATACAGTAAATAAAAATGCCCGATTTTACCGTGTCATGAAACACACACAAATAAACAAGTACTTACAAGTAATCATCCTTCGTTTCAATTGCTTGTTTCTCAACCACTTCTGCTTCCTTCACTTTAACCATTGAGTTGTTCACTGGAATAATATATTTCAATGTGCGCTCCTTCTTTCCACCAACAGCCTCCCAAGCTGTCATAGATAAGGCTGGAATATAATTATAAATCAGTATTTTGTATATCTACAAATTAGCGTAGATACTTACCTTTACTCTTATTCTCTACCGTTTTTTTCTCCCAAAGATCCATGTATTTACTATTTTCTTCAGAGAACAAAAGATAGTAGAGGTGCTTAGCAGAAATAGGCACTTCAATCTCACATTCCAATTTATCCAAATGATTTGTACAGCCGCAATTGACTGGACTTGAAGGAGCTTTGATATGTGGAGGTAAAGCATGAGCTGTCAAAATAAAATAAAAAAGAGGGTTAATTGAATGAATTATGACTCAAAAGCCTATACATACGGTCAGTTGCATTGGATCCATCAGTTGCGGGTTCTGATGCGCTTTTATTGTTTTCTGCGGAGGCTGAAATGGTTGAAGTGCTGCTTGGTAAAGTGGCATTATCTGTGTCGTCATGCAAAGTAGCTTTAGATTTTTTATTCCGTAATGCATTGCTTCTAGATTCATCTACAGCCTTTCGGGCGTCCAAAAATCCACTACCGCCTGCTACAGTAGCAGCCATCATAGCAGCAGCTAGTGCACCAGATTTAGGTTGGACCGGTGCCAGTTTACTTGCTGCTTTTGATTTTTTCTTTGTATCCGTCGAGCGACTAGGTACCGGTGAAAGGTTGGGATCCAAATACGCAGATGGGCTTTGTGAAGATATTGACGGTAATGATGCTGTGGAGCTATTACTGGTTAAATCAGAATGCGATTTTACCGGATCTGTATTGGATTTAATGATTGTCTTTGTTTGGTTAGCTGCTTTGTTTTTGTTTGTAGCGCCTGACATGTTGTCAATGATATCAAATACGATTTGGATGGGTGTAGGCTAATTCATAGCAATCGTTTTATATATAATTAGCACACTTGAATATTCCCATATTAATATAATACTCTTACATCAGTATCCTTTGCACTTGCTACCGCGAATTTAAGCTTCTCTGCAATTACTTCAATATCATCCATCAATGTAGTGAAAATCAAAGGGCTTTGGGCATCATTACTTCCAGTGCTGCTCACCAAATCAATGGCCATTGCCAAGTTTGAGTTTGTACCAATGTTTGTGATTGATGGGTCACGAATGAGTCGAATAGATTTAATATCACAAAGTCGAATAGCAGCCTATTTCATTTTTTAACAAAAATGAATTTAAAAAAAAAGCCCATTGTATCAACTGGAAAATCTATTTTTACCGTATTCACGCATGTCATCATGACACAACTATAAAACCAGAAAGTCTCTTGTGTAATATAACCTCTGCCTGTGTACGCGTAACCAAAGTGAGATGAAGGGTCCTTTACAACAGCTGGAAGTTGTGAATTGAATTCTGGATCAAGGCTTTCCGTGCCTGTCAATATGGGGGATGACGGAACTTCCAGTTCTTTCTTCATGGATGGATCATTCAATGGCTTCTTTTTCAATAAACCAATAAAAGCTGATATTACGTATATATAAAAAAAAGAAAGGAATTAGATGACCCGATATTATTAGGTTTGTTACACCATACCACTTAGTACTACTTCGTTTGCACCCACGCCTCCGAACAAATGTCTCAACTCTTTATTACGAGTGTCCAAACCTACGGGGTAGCCAGCCAAATCCACCTTTGGTACGTTGCCATCATCGACTCTAGTGGGCCAGACGACTTGATGGCCATCCGAATCCGTAAAGGAGGGTAAATGGGGAGAGTTGGGCGTCGGGGGAATTTCGGCTTCTTCGCCTCCGGTTTGGAACATACTTGGTACCAAAGCCCAAGGGATACCCCATGATGAGTTGGTGGGAGCCGTAGGTGTGGCTGGGTCAGCATTCATAGCAGAAGCAAAGGATTGTACCGGTTGAGCAGGTGACATTGGTGGCGATGTTGTGGTTGTGCTTGTCGAATCGCTGTTGAGGGAGGCGCGGGAAGCTTCCCAGACAAGCAATGGTGTTAGAGAAGTGGATTGAGCAAGAGAAGCCTCATCCGATTCTGGAGATGAAGACAACATAACGATAGATGGTTTTTGGGGTTGAAGCGGAGCAGTGGTTGAAATATTATCAACTACACTTCTTTCTTTGGTTGATGATCCGCTGGTAGCAGCCCCGATTTCCGCTGAATTATCCGTTTCCGATGCTGCCGCAGCGGTGACTTGTGGTGTGCCTCTTACTTGGAAATCAAGCTGTTCATTTTGAAGCATCAATCTTTTTGCTTTCTCAAAAGCACTCATCCATTCACGCATTTCCACTTCAGTTTCTGCTTGTAATACAAAAGGTGCTCTAAAAATATAATTAACACAAATATAGATAAATAGAAGATATATCCAGGAGCATATATTTGCATGTGTAAAGGTGTTTGCTACTTACTGATGGGCGCACATGACTTCGAAACAAAATCGACGATCCACCTCAGGCATGGGTTTAATATCACACAACAGCACCGACACTCTGTCGCTCAAGGTAACATTTCCTCTGGTACGAGAGCTGACACTTACATTACAGGAACCAAAACAACCATCATACAAAAAGAACCAACGTCTCACCCAATTATTCCTACTGCCTCGTACAAATAAATAGCCCCATTTATGACTGGGCTGGTCTTCAGTTAAACTATAGTCCAACGAGTGTCTGCTTGACATTGCTGCTGGTTGACCGGGTGCGTATTTATCCAAATCACGAGCAGGGCGAATGCTGGTCAATAATTTACTTTCAAGGGAGAGGCGAGAAGACTGTAATTGGTGGATTTGATAGCTGCATGTATCTTTATCCTAAAACACACACACACACACACACACAGCATTAATAAAGCATTATATAAACAAATGAATGTGCAAATCCTACATCGAGTAACCACTGCTTCCAAGAGACCAAGTTAGATTCCAACTTTGACCAAGAGTCCGAACCCCCTTCAAAGTCTTTTAAATGAAAAGTTGCAGCCAAAGTGAAACGCTCTACCAAGAAGTGCTCCAATATAGAGCGGAAATGAAGAATTCGAACGACGTGTTGACCTGACATGTGTATGTAGGCTTTTCGTGCCTCATACAATCGAAATGCTTCTTCACGGACAGCTGACGCTTCTTTTGTTTTACTTTGTGAAGTGTATTTGTACAGTTGTGCTTCGTAACGCTCGAGGGTCTTTTCATGCTGCTTTCTAAAATCCTAAAGTAAAGAGTTAAAACTTGTTTGAAAGCATAGCAACCAAAGTGAACTTACTTTAAACTCCTTCAAATGGGTTTTAACAAATAGCTGAAGGGGCTGAATAAAGCTGTCGTCAAGATCGGATACCTGTTCAAAATAAGTAATTTTAGCTCGAGTAATACAAAAACAACATAGTACGTACCAACTTTGTTTTGAATGCTAAGCTTGTTTGTAAAGAATCAGAAAAGCTCTTAATTACAGCACCGGTGAAGTTGGGGTCTAATGTTTTTCATATCAGCAATTTTTATTTATTATTTAACACTTTTTATGTTCATATGCAACTTTACCAATCATACTATCGTCGAGGCCCATTGGAATCACCTTTTTACATAAAATGTTGGTTTCCAAGTTGAATTCTTTACGCCTAAAGTTAATATTTCGTCATAATACTCGTCTTATCTTACTTACTGTTCAGTTTATCACTGTATTGCTTCATATACTTTGATAACGAATCCAACCATTTTTCCAATAAATCGAGTTGGTCGTCGAAATGTAAAGTTGAGGACCTATAAACAGGTGAGTCTGTTATAGCATCATGTACCGTCAGTATAGTCGACGGTGTAGGATCTGATGTTAACTGCATCTCAACTATAGACAAATGAGAAACAGGAAGAGAGGAGAGGAGAAAGAAAAACGAAAAAAGTCGTTTATTTTTGATTTTTTTTATGTAGTCTTTTTTTAAAACTCCTACCCTCCTCTCTTTTTCGAGGCAAATTGAGCTCACCAATCATCATAACAATCTACCAAGTAGACTATGTATAATTTACTACTTTAAATACTTAATTAATAGGCTTGGTATCTCACGCTTTATTCATTAAAAGGTGAGGTTCTCAATGGAAGGCTTAATAAAAACTAAACCTGGCTTTTGTGCGCCCTACAAACACACAACATTAAAAAGCTTGCGTACATGATCTTGATTTTTTTTAGCCAAATGCCCATTCGCAGTTAGCTTCTTTTTTTTTTTGCTTATTGATTTTTATAAAGTTGTAAAGACAGTTCATTTCAACCAATCCCAGGAATATCACTCAGCCAATTGAATGCATGAAAAAAAAATATAAAAAGCAAGCGGATCGGATTAAGTAATCAATTAACACTACAGCCTTATTCCAATGACCTGCTCCACTGGTATATTATTTACAAAATCTAAAATGGTGCTCATTGTCCGCTAAAGAAAAGTAAATGTAGCTTTATCTTTGTGATTTTAGCTATTTTTATTTCCTCCTCTTCCATTATTGGAATTGTTCAACTTAATTCAAAATAGCTAATATGAGAAAACATGTACGTATTTCGTATCTTAAACACAATTACCTGGCCACTAAAGAAATAATTCTTTTGACTAAAATAAGATATATTACGAAGTCTGTAGAGAACACGGCAAGCATAATTCTATAAACAAGATTATAGTAAAAAAAAATAAGGACAGAGAAAGTAAACCACAATCGACGTAGTAGGAAACTCCTTAAACCAAAAGAACTGGTTAAATTAGTACTGTCAAAGATAACTTCAAGCTTAAATCTAATACGGACAGGTAGGACCATGTGATATCATACACAAGAACAATAGTAATGGAGCAGATCTTTTAGTATACTGTCTTTTTCAAGAAAATGAAAAAGATTTTCAAATTGTTGAGAAACATTTTCAAATTATTGAGAAAAGGTTGATGAGAAAAAAAAAAGGGGGGGCTAAGAGAGGTGAAGAAATTGGTATTAACCCAAGGCATGATACTTAAATAATGGAATATAGTATTTCTGGCTCGTCAGATATAGTATCTACTGAATCTACCTCTGTCATATTGGTAAGTTACTCTGTTGCTTTATATCATGCTATTCTTCATCGAGAAATAATATACCTTTATGGACGTTGCTACATGGCTACCTATCTCTTTATTTGCTCACTGGCTGAAATATACTCTCTATACGTGATATATTTCTCTTTTCTCATTTATTTGAAATGTTTTCTCAATTATTTTTCCCCTTTTTCTCATCAACTTGTAACTTTTTCTCATTTTCTTGAAATAAACAGTATGATATCTCCATTAAAATGCATAAAGAAAACACTCGTTACACGACATCATAAGTGTCATCACCTTTTTAATTATCTGAAGTGCCAAGCAAATGCTTGGCTTAATTGCGTCTGTAGATAATTTAAAAGGTACTATAATGAGTCTATATCTTTTTTTGACAGATAGAAGTATGATATTTGAGTTTATTTTTTTTAACTGGTGAAATAGCATAAGCAAGTGTGTATATATACATAATTGAGAGCATTAGTCAATGTAATGAATTGAATGACTCAAATCATCATAGCTCCAATGCTATTCATACATAATAAACAAGAAACAATCAATATACTGCCCATGGTAAAACAATCTCGCCTTTTGTTTTATATAGATCTCTGCGAACAAGTGATGCACAAAATCGATAATAGGGTCATTGAAAAAGACATATTGCCTGTACTTTACCCGATCCTAAGTTGGAGGAGAATCGAAAATAAAAATCTCTATGGAAGTGCACATGCCGCTGTTATAAGTATATTTGCATCAGAAAAGCCCGTATTTAATGGATTAGCAGGCATTTATGCTACGATATTAATACAAGTAAGATGATGAAACGACACTGTTAATGTTACACCTCTTTAATTTACATGATGATTGATCTCGTAGAATTTCCCTCAGCCAATCAGCTTGAACCAACTGAGATATGGCTTTAAAACACTAATTCAAGCACTTTGTCAAATGGACGAAGCCCTTGCTTGGGTGACAACAAACCAGTTAATTACCAAACTTGATACAATCAACTCCAACATCGTTATTCCTAGTCAACACATGGCTGTGCTTATTGACCTTCTTAAACCATTATCTATCAGTCCCTTCTTCACTGTTATGCTTGATCATGTCCAGCGGATGATACTTACTCAGCCAACAAAAGGAATACAGAAAGCGGTAATGAAAATACTATTCGAGACAATAAGTAGCTTTGATATTTCAGATACGAGAAGACTGGAGCAATCGCTTGGTATTTGGCGCTGAGAAATAAAATAAAATAAAATAAAATATACATGTAAAAAATGACAATGTCGTTTATTCATTTATTTATTTGCTGCTTTAAATTGTTTTTGTTCCATCGCAATGAAATGGTGGATTCGATGATGATTTGCAGGATTTAAGCATTGGACTTTTCATTAACCGAGACGTAGTGATATACAACGATTAAAAACATTGCAGCCACACCAAATGAGTTGGCAATGAGGGAAAGCTGGGTATCAGAAATCATGTTTCAACTGTTTCAAAAGGGCATTTAAACACTATTTTCGTAATGACAATTTGATTAACTTACGAAGCGCGTGTTAGATGAACAAGTGTATTCAAAAAAGAAATTAGAGCGACTCACATCTTTGCACGTTGTACCTATTGCAGCATGTAGCAGTCACAATCGGACATTCACAAGTCTTCGATCATGCTTTGTCAATCATGGCGAGAACGGTGTTACTTCACTTTGAGAGGTGACCATCTAATTGTGGTTATCATGATTGCTTTAGCTTAGAAAGCTGGATATAGTTCCATCTTGTAGCCTGAAAACAATTATTCTTTCCAAAGCAACATCTCAGTAATTAGGACTCTATATGTTTAGTGTAATAAATAATGGTATTTTTGCTTTATTAACTGTAAACTACATGATGTAGCCGAAGTAAAGGGTATATATATATAAATAATGCTAATCTAAGGATGCGTCATCTACTCGAGTTTCTTTTCTTCTCCTTCAGGTTTTATATCCGAGTTTTCCTTTGCATCGTTATCAACGGGCTGCTCTTTTTCTACACCAGGATTTCCCTGACTTTGAGCATCAGGATCTATAGGTTGTGCAATAGATACAGGCCCAATAGGCTCAAAGAGAGGCACTGCTTCTTCTAATATTGACTTCTCGGGAGTTTCCATTTTGAAAATTGGCACATTTTCTTCTGGAGTCGAAAGTCCATCTTCCACTTTATTATCATTGAAAGGCTGGTTCTTCTCAAAATCAGATATAAGTTGTTCTAAATCAGGTAAAGGCTCGCCTAAATCCAGTTCGATCTCGTCAGATTCAGGTTTATTTTCTTCTGGTTCTTCCAAAGATTCGTCCGAGTCTTGGTTAATCTCTTCAGGGGCAGAGTTCAGCTCCTCTGATTCAGGTACATACTCTTCTGAAGCCTGTACAGGATCATCAGCTGCAGAAACAGGCCAATCAGAAGCGGTATCAGATTCTTTCAGCACATGGGACGTATTCTCTGAAGCCTGTTCAATAACATCAGAGGAAGATTCCTCGATGTTAGCCACGTTACTTAAAGACTCAAAAGATGAAGATTCAATAAAAGGTGTTTTAATAAAGGAGAGTTCAGAGGAAGATGACTCATCAGCGGGGACTTCTGCAGACAAAGGCTCGCCTGAAGAAGCATCTAAAGACGAAATTTCATCAGACAGAGACTTATCAAAAGATTCAATGGAAGACGAAGGTGCTTCAAAAGAAGTTTCAATAGATGAGAGCTCAATAGAAGATGATTCACTAGAAAGCGTTTCCACAGATGAAGCCTCAGCAAGAGTAGTTTCCACAAGTGAAGATTCTATAGACTCAATAACGGAAGAGAGACTGGAAATAGAAGTAGATGTGGCACTCGGAATACTTGAAATTGTGATCGGCGCTTTAGGAGGAAAGTCACAATACAAAATACCTACAAAGTATTGTACTTATCAATACACCCAGTATTATTTTTTGACATATTGGTATTACCTTCTGAATCGTGGCAAACAAGACCAGGGGAGCAATCACGTATAACCCACTTGTTAATGTTACATGTTAGCCATTGAGATAATGCACCAGATTGAACGCATTTTTCTTCACCAGAAATAGAGCATGGATCACCATTCCTCTCAGTGGCTTTTACTGAGGATACATATTGACTTGATGCAAGATAATCTTTGTCATTGCTATCATCATCATCTTCTTCTTCTTCTTCTTCGTCATTATTCTCATCATCATCCTGGTCTTTCTCCTCGTCTTTCTCCATGATTTCCTCAGCTATTTTTTGCTTTCTATAGTGAGAAGTCAAATAGAAGTCAGGGCTGTTACATTTTTCAGGTGCTGGGTCATGAATTCTATTTACTACATCTACCAATTCACCATTATCATGATGAATATCCCTGGTGTATTTTATAATTAAAATTTTTCAAGAGAATAATCCAAGTCAGCCATCAAGAGATTAAGAACTTGTAAAACATTTTCTATTTACCAAACCATAACACCTGCCAAGCCCTCGCAAAGAGCATGCTGAACCTTTATATCAATCGAAGTTGGGTCATCATATGAGATGTAGTGTTTTGTGGATGGACTGAATAACCAAGGTGTTTTTGTTACATCGTCCCAGTATCGTTTCCAGCCTTCACCAGTAGAAACCATGTCGCTTTTCAAAATCCCTTCATTACGAAGATTCGCCCATTTCCAAATACCTACACGTCATAAAAAACGATGGTTTAATGTAAGAAAGCCGATTAATTCTTAAAAATGAATTACATGCTATTATGAGTACCTGATAAACCAGGTACATCTTTACTACAATAAGAATCTGTCCAATATTCATCATCAGAGTCGCCTCTCGGTGCCCCCACAACGGCTTTGTGATACTGATGGGGATCTTTGGTCATGTCAGTTTCTGCTTGCATGGCTCTACCGTAAAAAGCTAATCCTGCTGTCATTTTTGAACTAGGTACTCCAGCCTTTTTCCAGTCATTGATGCCTACACAAAAGAATAAAAGAGAGAGATTATCATTACATTTTCTTTTTCATTCATATGTTTAGACTTACTATCGACAAATGAAAACTGGGCGCCCTTTCCTTGCTGTATCATAAAAGGCGCATTTGGGCCTGTTTCTGAAGCCCAAGCACCATTGATATCTATTATTGAGATAGATGGAATAGCAATAGTTTTGGGTATGAGTGTATATATAAATAAAAAATAAGTCAGTGAAGAAAATTATATATCCAAAATAAAAAGCGGAAGCTCCTACCGTAGCTCATTAAATTGATGTGATCAAAATAGGGAACAAATTCAGTAACATTTGTCATTGGTGTTCCAGACTTAATAAAAGGCTTCACATGAACTGCCATTGAGATTTCTTTATGGTCATTTGGGTAGGTTTTATCCAATTCTTGGCGAAGTTCCTTTAATAACAGCAAAAAGTTATCTGCATCGTCTTCAGAAAATTCATTACATCCTGCAGCTTGTTTACCAGGATATTCCCAATCTAAATAAAAATTGAGGTTGGAAAAAAAAGGGGTCGATGTGATTGGTTTTGAAAATGTATATATTTAGTAAAAATATATAAAGGTATGTATACATATATATTATTAACTTACCGATATCAACACCATCCGTCTTATATTTTTCTATAAAGTCCAAGTTCCACTCAATAAACTTTTTGCGCTTATCTTTATCGGCGGCCATAGAACTGAAGAGTTGTGAACCGGTCCATCCACCAATAGATAGGAGAACTTTTGTATCGTTCCCGTGAGCTAAATTGACCAGGCTGGGAAGGCTAGAGTCGACGGTAGAAGCATCAGGGAATGAAGGTAGATGATCGGGGTTGTTTAATAGGGCAAATGCTATACATTTGATGTATAATTGTCGATTATATTCCTTTTAGTTAATCCTTAATTGGAAAGTATAAATGTAATTCATACCATAATTAATATGAGTATACTTCTCAAAGGGAATGTTTTCTACGGAGTAATTGGCATATAACCAGTTTGGGAAGTACCTGTGGTGAAATTTAAGTTACAAAAAAGAAAAAGAAAAAAAGAACAACACTATTGCTTTACCCAATCACCATTTTTGTGGAACATTCACATAGACCGGCAGCACTGGCAAGTGCTGCAGCAATTACAGATAATTTCATTTCAGTCTATAAAATGGACTGAACAAGGTGTAGATTGGAAATATAAATTCAAGTAGCCTTTAATTATAGAAGATCAGAAAAGAGAAACGCTGTACTGCTGAACAAAAAAAATCACCTTAGTTATATGAATATATATAGCTTTGGCATTTCAGTGCAGTTTTAAACTGGTTTATTTCATAGAATATCATTATTCAATACCAAGATAAACAGATAATCTTCATTCTCCAAAATTATTTAATGCAATGGCGTCAGTTTATATCTTTACTTATAGACGATCAGGTTTCCTTAAATTACAAAAAAAATCACAAAAAGACACCAGCGGAAATTGAAACAAAAAGGGCCTGGGCCACAAAAGATCCAAACTCCTTTTTTTTTAACACCCCTTGTTTTCTTTCTTTTTTTTTTTTCTTTTGTAACTTATTCTTTTTTTCTTTTAACCTTTTGTTTTTGTTTTTGTTTCTACTACTCTATCTCTCTCTACTTATCTACTATTATATAAATATTTATGAGTTTACATCGTAAAAAAAAGCCTGTAGAATTTCACTTTGTGGATATGAATGACCCAGGCAGATATAAGAAACTCAAGGTTGCTCGCGCCTGCGATTTTTGCCGTCGTCGTAAATCAAAGTAATAACTAGAAACCTTTTTTTTTTCTTCTATCCTATTTACCCTACCCTTTTCCAATGCATACCCATTTACATATATACACACATTAATACATATCGCACCACCCTAACCTATTAATTTCTTTATACTTTATCCAAAATGAAAATATATATATATGTAAACTTTTAATATACATTGTTAACTGGGGGGGGGATTAATGTTGCTATTTTTGTTGCTATATATTTATAACAAAATCTTTTGTTTCTACTCCAAAACAAACATATTCACTTTTTTAGATGTGATATTGGTGTTCCAGGTTCGGGTACTTGCTCCAATTGCCACAAGCATCAAGTAGTTTGTGTCTTTTCTCCTGTACCTATCCGAGGAAATGAATCTGCACGTCTTGAAGAAACACCAACTACGCCGCGAGAATTTTTCGACTATTTCCATTTCAGGTATCCTCTCCTTTACATTTATAACGCACAGGCCGGATATGAAAAAGACCCATATACTCCAACGTGTTTGTCATCTTCGTCTTCAACATCATCTACCAATCATTATACTAGCAATTTAGATTTAAGCATCACTCATCCTATTGACCAGCATCAGCAGCTCTATCATTATCATGCGCCTGAAATATCTTCACAGCTAGAGTCTCAGCTGTTTGATATATATTTTGAATATATTCATCCTGCTTATCCAATTTTATTGAAGCAATCTATTTTAAATATTTTCACACAGGACAGACATATGTTTAACAAGGGATTACGTTACGCTATCATATCAACAGCCACTCATTTTTACTCGCTTTCAGGATTTTGTTTAAACAAAAACTCTACATCGTTCGATTCCGACTTGGCACTTCTTTCAACCGGCAATCATGTACTTTATGAAGCAGCCCAACGAGAATTAAATCTTGACTGTCCTAAATTAGAAACCGTTCAAACACTGCTTTTACTTTATAAATACGATGGGATTAGCGGCCGATCTGTTCAGAATACCTACTACTTGGAAATGTGCATGCAACTTCTTGGCAAACTACAGAGTACATTACCGCAGCAGGAAGAAATGATCAATCGATCGCGATGGGTTCTCTTCATATCGATTGGTTTATCCAACTTGACCGACAAAAGGTTTAATCAGCTGTACATACAGCTAGATTTGCCGATCGAATTGCCACAGTCTCTTGATGAAGAAGAGGAACCGAGTCACCGTCAACATATGAATCAATTTGCACAGATTGCTAACCTGAGCGTGTTATATTCCCATACTGTGCAAAGCCTCATTACCGGCGCCAATTCAAACTTGATTTGTATAAAACAATTTCGAGAAATAAGACAACATTGGAACGATTCTCTGCATTTGTCTACACTCCAGAAACTCATCGCCGAAGAAAAGCCAACAAAGACATGTCGTAGCAGCAATACGGAAATCAATGATGATACTACGGATAAAGAAATAGATAAGAATGTCGATATATTAATCATGTATAACGCCATTCTGTATGATATGCTGTATCTAATTCTACTACTTCATCATAAACTAGAGATTGAAGGAGTTGAAATCGCTGATAGACTTTTGATTATGATAAACAGCTGGATTAATCGCTCAAGTTTTTCTAGTACTGTTTCGAGTCATCGAATGGCTGCTTTTGGACTTACCATGTGCTTGCAGATACATCTCAAGGCAATTCGGAATCCCAATTACTGTTCCAATAAATCTATTACGACCATCGTACAAGAAATTCAGCGTGGCATGAAACGAGTCCAAAGAGACCCAAGAGTTGATAAAGAATTGACTGAACTGCATGACCATCTAATCACTTCACCTTTACCTTTACAATATCAGCAGCAGCCTCAAGATTACTTTAGCATTATACCACTTCAACTGGACTCGACTTCCTCATCTCCTCTTGAACATTCTCTATCAACTCCAGGTCTGTGGGATCTAATTTCTACGGGTAATCTAACCACACCCATCACTGAAGAAGAACAGGTTTTGGTGTCCAATGCAGTAACAACGCCGGTTACAGAGACTGTTGATGTGACATCGTCATCCTCAGAAATAGGAGTAGGATCAACAGCTCTAACAGCAAGCTATGAAAATATGCTTAAATGGGTAACAGAGCAGCAACTACATGACCCTATAACGCCTGCCATTGCACCTACTACCATGACTGATTCAAATCTTGCTGCCGACTATTTCAGCCTTACACTTGAAAGCTGTTGCTATTCTGAAGATTCGAATCCAGTAGATCCCAAGAGTCAAGTAATATAATGTTTGACGTTTTACCATAGTTTATACCAACATAATATCCCTTTTTCTTTGCATTTCATTTTAAAAACTGTTTTTCTTTTTGCGCTATGTCTGTTAATTTTATATTTTTCTTTTATTTATTTTATTTTTGTCACAAATGTCATTT
>VCJJ01000488.1:1580-15656 GCA_024139415.1 Backusella tarrabulga | reverse complement strand
AAACAAAAAAAAAGAAGGATAACTACACTAATAAATAATACAAAGCCCCATTGTTTACGCTATATATTTACATATATTATACATTTATGTTTCACAAATAGAGAGTTTTCCATGTGAAATATAAGGTGTTATTCATGATTTACAAATTGAGAAAAGCCCGGATTGATAATGATTCCAATTTTTAATATAAATTTTCCTTAAACGGTATTCAATCTCATATCGTTGATAAGATTCCCAACCAGGGGAATACATATTTTTGCATGGTCTTCCATCATATGATTGAAATATTGTATACTTTTATTTTTAGATGGCCAAACAAAAAGGCATTGGTGCCATTTAATTCCTATTCAAGGCTCTTTATTTTTTTTTATACCTTCTCTCTCTCTCTCTCTCTCTCTCTCACATACACACACATATATACGCACTTTTGATATAAAGTGATGGATAAGCACATCGTAAATACTAAGAATACGACCTTCTAAATTATAGATTTAACTGACTGTCGAAACGACCTTCCTCAACCCAGCATAAAATTTAGTTTACAACGAAATGCAATCATCGATTTGTGTCCCTAAGCACACTCATTATATAAGAACAACACCAATTATTAAAAAACAGGATTTTATAATTAAAGGCACAGTGGGGTTTTTGCTGGATCTCCTTATCCTAGCCATTAAATTAAATATTTGTATATTTAGATTTAATACATACTTAAATAAAATAGATGATATTTTTCGCAACAATCCTATTGAATACATTGACGAGTTTACATCACATAAATGAACGGCAAAGGGATGTAAATTTGGAAATTTTCTAAATCACTTCTTTACTGGTAGTATTGTAAATTCAGTTAATTCAAAAAAAAACAGAAGCACCAATAAATACTTTGTTGTTATTGGAAAAAAAAATCCAGGAATACAGGTTTTGTCATTTTATAACTTGAAATAGTAGATCTTTTTTTTGACGTGTTATAATTAGATAAATATGTATTTATTTATATATAAACATTAAAGGTGTGGTTACTGAATATAGAAAAACAAAAATATTCTGATTTGACGTGCACACTATTGTTGACAACCCAAAATTTATATGACACAGTCGAATCCATGACATTAAGTGTGTGTATATTCACAGCCGAATCCAAATATGGTTATTATTCTTGCTACGAAATCGAATGCCATACAGGTTATATTAATCGGCAAGATATGGAAGTGCATTGCATACCAAAATGGATCTAATAGTATTAATATGTCTTTGATCAAACATGGCAAATTGTTTCTTCTTTCTAGAAGACGCATTCGTCTGATTGAGAAAATACATGGTATAAAGACATGAAACGATTTAAAAAATGTCGATTATATCACCATTTAAAATGATTAGTTTTATATGTAGTTCGTTAACATAAGGGTATTAAATATGAATAAAACAACAATACTTCAAGCATCTATTTCAGCATTATTGAGAAAACAAAATGTATGATGCTTTCAACAATCACGAGATCAACGCATCCACATTAGTTTTTGTTTCCTTGTATAAAAATGTTCTGTCAAAGTAGGCCTCTCATAGTTCTTCAAGATAAATATATATGCTTAATACACCATTTATCTAAAGTAAAAGATAATATGATATGTTTCGTACAAAGATAATTTTAATGGTAGTAATGTTGTGTTTCCATTCATTTCTTTCTTTAGTGTTGCAAGAAAAAGCTACGAAGATTTATGCTTATGGGTATCAAATGAATCATCATTCCATGATCATCATTGAGATAAAAGGCTTAGCAGCAATGTCACTGATATTTACACTTTTCTTTGTCATACAAATGCATTGTATATCTTACTTTTAGAAGAGCCAATCCTCATTTAGAATTAGAAGGAAAAGGAAGGGAAAAGAACTGAAACACTTTCTCCTACTCTTACTTGACTTGGCCCCGATTAGGAATAAATAAATAAATAAATAAAAATACTACATTCCATTGTAAAGTTTAATAAAAAGACAAAGAAAAACCAAATGTGAGAGGCAAGGAGAATTGTCCGAGATAACTATCTACATTTTAACCATCGAACATATCACCTTTTTTTGCATTTTTTTGGTACTTTCCACCCACTCATTTACTCACCCACTTACTGATTCATACACACACATACACAAACACACTCTTTCCTTTACTCCCTTTCTCCGCTCCCCCTTTTTTTTTCTTTTCTTTATTTTTCCTTCTTCTTCTTTTCTTATAGTACTCAATGACCGTAGCAAATATGATTGCATCGCCCAGCCCACAGCGTAAAATATTAGCCAATAAAAAAAATCCTGTCATGATGTCTCCTGGTAACAAGAGACGAAAAGATGTTGGTGATTATTGGCTAGGAAAGACTTTAGGAAGAGGCTCTTCAGGTAAGTCCTTCCCCTCCCTTTTCCCCAATTCACACTTGCATTTACACACAATATCAATTCAGGGCGTGTAAAAATTGGTATCCACAAAGTCACTGGAGAAAAAGTAGCGATCAAAATCATATCCAAATCACATTTAGCAGCCAATGTGTCTGTCGAAAGAGCAGTAAAAAGAGAAATTGCAGTCATGAAGTTGATTAGCCATCCCAACATTATGCATCTGCTCGATGTCATTGACTTGTCGGATTCGCCCAATTTGTATTTGGTGCTGGAGTATGTTCAGGGCGGAGAATTATTTGAATATCTGGTGTCGCAAGGACGGCTCTCTGAGCAGGAAGCAAGGAAGTACTTTCAGCAAATCATACTGGGCTTGGACTATTGTCACAGACACTTGATATGGTAAACTCTTCATGTCTACATGCGTTCATTTCCGTAATGTGCAATTGACTGACTCATTCTCTCTTTTTATAAAAAAGTCATCGAGATTTAAAACCCGAGAATCTACTCTTAGACAATGGCAAGAATATTAAAATTGCAGATTTTGGAATGGCTTCTTTACAGCCCACCGGGTCCTTGCTGGAAACTAGTTGTGGGTAATATTAAGCAAACTTCTAATCAATGTAAAATTGGCATAACTCTTTTTTACTTTTATTCTTTATGTTGCTTCTTTCGTTCTTTTAACTCTTGTTATTCAAAAATAGATCACCTCATTACGCAAGTCCTGAAATCGTGAATGTAAGTATTGAGCAGAGTGTGCGTATAAAGAGAGAGAATGACCAACAAAAAGGACATAAATTAGGGAATACCTTACGATGGTTCAGCCTCCGACATTTGGTCATGTGGCATCATTTTATATGCATTATTAAGCGGTCAACTGCCATTTGATGATGACAACATTCGTCTGCTGCTAAACAAGGTCAAAATCGGAAAATACAAGATTCCCAGTCATATCTCAGAGCAAGCAAGAGACCTTATTCAGAGGATCTTGGTGATTGATCCAACAAAGCGATTAACGGTATTTTATGCATAGAATCACTTTATATGTGTATACTAAACACAGTGGTAAATAGATGAAACAGGTACAAGCACATCCTTGGTTCACTGCAGATCCTCCTCCTAATCCAACCACGTTACCTGATCCTCCTACAGCTGCCGAGATTGGCAGACCCGTCGCAAGTGCCGCTGAGATTGATGATCGCATATTAGAGACACTAAAAGTACTATGGACTGATCTATCGGATGAAAATGTCGTGGATGCATTATTAAATTCAGAGTAAGTTTTAGAATGTATGTTTGGATAAAATACAAGAAAGAAAAAGGGGATGCGTATTTACATTTATATAATTTGTATAGATATAACATGCAAAAAGTGACTTATGTGTTGCTTCAAAGACACGCTAATTCGTACTGGCAAACAGAGAGAGATGATGATAATAGTACAGGTAATTAATAAAAACAAGTTATTACTGAGTATATAAACAATGGATTTGCTAATGTGAATATTATCTATATAATTAAAGTTTCTTCACCTGCAAAGAGACGGCGACCTGCTACAATCTGTGCTATTCCTGAACGCAAAGCACCATTCCCTGGTTTGAATGAGATGATGGCTAAAATGGCCGAGAATGAAAACACATGTAATGTACCTCAAATGTCACCAAAAGTGCCACCTCAATCCCCTCAATTTCAACCATCGGCTCAGCCAACGGTTCGATTATCACATGATTCGCCTATCCAACCTTTGGGATCTATTAAAGCAAAATATAATACTACCAAAACTGGAAAGGAGGATGTTTCTCCTCCGCCTCCACCTGTACCGCCCAAGCCCAAGATTATTCGGACAGGCCATCCCTTTACACCTCAAAGTAAACCAAAAAACCCATGGCACTTTGTTCCTATCCATCATAATCAGCCTCTTCAGTTAAATCACCAGCCACAGCAGCAATATACTCAGCATTACCACCAACAGCAACAGCAAAATCATATGTCATGGTAACCACCATAATTATTTATATACATTCAATAATAATCATCATCATCTAAATGCATATAAAAGGAATCCTTCTTATGATTATAATAGGCAACAACAGCAGGAGTACCACTCACAGCAGCAGCAGCAGCAGCAGCAGCAGTACCAATTTCGTCAACAGCAGCAGAAAAACATGTTTCCAGAATTATACCGCAGTTCTTACCAACAGCAGCAGCAGCAGCAACAACAATCGCGGCAAAATTATATGCCCGCTTATAATCCTCATTTTAGCCCATCCAGTATGCAATATTCACCCCAAACATCCTCACCTGCACCACATACGAGTATCAATCATATGTTGTCACCCAGAGCACCAGCAAGTAGCGCACTTCATCATCAAAATTACACAAATCAATATTTACAAAAACAACAGTCTTTGTATCGTTCTAATAACCAGGATTCGAAGCTAAACAAGATTTTTAACATGTGGCAACGCAACCATCGTGTTGATCCCATGAAGAAGCCTTTTATGTTTGATAGAAAGACATTAGAATCGAGCTCATCTCTATGGAAGGATAACCAGTTGCCCGTGCTATCACCCATAAACAATAAACGTGATAGCAAGACTAGTATTCATCACCATCAAATAGTGCCTTCTTCTTCAAATCATTTTTCACCTCACACATTACCCAAAGCCGAGCAACCACTTGGAAGTCCAAAGTTGACATCTTGGTTGCCTGGATTATTCCATTTTAAGCAACCTAAAGTCTGTTCACTTGAATGTGAAGCCCGTGATGAAAGAGAAGCAATGGGGAAAGTGGCACAAGCAGTAGAAGAGGTAAGAAATATATATTATTTATAATAAAGTGTACTTATTGGAATCATAAAAAAAGTATATGGATGGTTATATTACAGAAAGACAAGATGCAGATGGTAGAATACGAAGAAGGGGTGAAATGAAGCTATCCAATTGTAAGCTGTTAATGCTGAATATTATATCATCATCAATGTTAATATTCTTTATTACTATTACTTTTAGCTTCAAAAACTGTTAAATTCAAAATAGAAATATTTCAACTTTACTCAACAAAAAAGAAGTTTGTTTACAGGATCAACTTTATCCAGCAACAAGGTAATAAACAAAAAAAGCAGCAAAAAAAGAAAAAAGTTTATTTATTTCTTGCATTAGGGGATGCAATGACTCTTGCTACTGCAGTTAAAATGGTTGATCAAACACTTCAAACATATGAACATGAAGCTGAGTTGGTTACTACTGCCAATGGTTGGACAACACGTTTATAAAAAAGAATGTAAATACTCGTTTATACTACTATGCGGTTTTATTACCAATCTTCTCTTTTTCTCTATCTCGTTTTTTTTGTACAGCTTCTCTCTCTTTTTTTATGAAATAATCCGAAGGAATTTAATATTAAGGAAATAGCAAAGCACTTAAGCAGAACATATTTTAAGTCGTTTTCGTAGTAAATATATATATATTTTAAAAAAGACATTGTATATACAGATTTATATTTAAGGAGCATTGCTGTCAAATTATATTGATTCTAGACTCTCTTCTCTCTTTGCCTCTTTTTTCTTTTGCTAAAGAAAAATAGTACTATTATTAATACTATTGTTGTTTTATGAAAAAAAAAATGTTGATGAAAAGGAGAGGGAAATAGGAAAATCCTTGATTTTCATATTATTTTAAAACGCTTAAATTAAAAAAATAGAAAAAATACATATTAAATTGGTATATCTTTTAGTATTAAAGCATATATCGAAACAATATAAACAAGGAGAGGGCATTCTGTTTAAATTTGATAAATTTCTTACTAAGATCATCAGTGTTTTCATACGTGTATCTTCTTGGTGCAAATTGAAATTAGTTATTCCGGGTTTTCAATGTTGAAAATTCATGCACACTTAAAATTACAAATCAATAGTGCTTTTCATAATATCAAAGTCAAGTTGGCAAAACCAAGTGCAAAAATAAACTACGTAATAACAAAAAAACATGGCTTGTTAGCGTTGAAAAGACTCGAAAAGTCCTTTTGTTTTTATACAAAAGTGCAGCAGACATTTAGAACGAAGAAAGGCAATGCACTTTTACCTTTAGAGAAAAGAAAAAAGTATCAATTTCTATATTTGGTGTAGTTCCAGATTTTGGGCGACACAACAAATGTGGCCCCCAGCGAAAAGGAAAAAAAAACAGGTTTTTTTTTTACAAAGCAAAAGTTACTTTATTTTAATAACGTCATATACGCTTATTGGTAAGAATATAATAGTGTTGCTGTCATTGACTACTGCAAAAGTAGCACTTTATAAAAAAACAAGAGACATAATCGCTTCCAGACGGCTTTTATGTACTAAACTCTTTTCTGCTGGGTAAGATCTTATTGTAACGAATGAAAAAAGTTTGTGCTGCAGCTGTTTCAGATCAACAAGGGGATATAAAAGGAGATTATACGAAAATATATAAAAGCTTTTTTTTTCTTCCTTTTTTTTTCTAGTTTATTCTCTTTCGCGCATTTTTTTCCCTTTCGTCATGGCTACATTAGAAAGACAAAAACCATTAGCATCAAGCGCCATTGTAAGAATCTTGTTTGTAATGAAAACTGTTGTAAAACTCATTCCAGCATTCTATGTTTATATAGTCGTTTGAAGAGGAAGCTGAAGACTTGGAAGAAGACACTTATTCTATCGAAAACAATGTAAAGAGAGAAGAAGAGTCTATACTAGTGGAGCTATCGAATGAACCAGTAGAATATGACGATAATAATAATATTAATAATAATAATAATAATAATAACACTGCTACCGTTTCTGATGAACCAATAGAGAACTGTTTAGCACCAGAGGTAAGAAAAAAGAAGAGAGAGAGAAAGAAAGAGAGGGACAGTTCGCTAAATTCATTGTTTACAAGGTTGCTCAATCGTTGCATTCTGTAAAATATGTTTGCCTTAATGTGCTCGATTCACTTCTCCAGCAAGTCGTCAAAGATTTACCAATCCCACTAAAAGAAAGACGACTATCCGGCTCTTCTATGGATGGTAGTAATAATTTATTAGGTTCTATTACACAAAACACCAATTTATTATTATTGGCCAACACATCTCAGCCAACAACAGCAATGATTCGTAGCCATTCAACACCTTCCACAAGCATATCTCATGTTCATCGTGTCCTGGATTCAAGCCAAGAGCTTTTATTCAACGCAGGTCACGATTACACCTTGTGTTGTTCCTTAGCTACACTTTTAAGCGATATTTACAGAATCCTCGAACTTTGTCAGCAGCAGGAATCAGCACAAGAGAATGTTGTTGCTGCACAGGAGACGTATAAAAACATTAGTTTGGACAGTCTTTTTGATACAGTGACGCACCTAAGGCATGAAAGGGCAGCTGGATTGACAAAGCTGGTCATTTCAAACGCTTCGGAGCAAGTGATTCAGCTGTGGAACGAGATGGATCAGTTAATGGACATAGTCAGCCGCTTAGCAATACAGCAGCAGCCTCCTACATACAATGAGTTGCATGGTAACAACATACTACCACCGCCTGCTTATGACTTTGAAAATAAACAATCCATGTCGGACGAAAAAAAATCATTATCTTCATGCCCGAAATCGGACTTGAACGAACTCATATCAGCCATCGATCATTTAGCCGCCGTTGCCCCTCGTTTGAATAATCAGCGTGCCGCATTAACCGAGAGACAGGTCGATGAGCTGGCTGCTTCTACCTTGGTAAAGACCGTGGAACGGTTATCCAGAGGAAGATTAGAAGAGCAACGTGCTCCTTTACCAGCCGTGATTTCTAAACATGAAATGCTTCATGGTCTCATTCATCAAATACATAGTTCTGCTTCGAGGTCGTTGGATAATCAAAGGGTCGTGCCAACCATCGAACTGCAAAGAAAGATGGACTTGGCTTCCATTCATGGTTTACTTGATCGTCTTGACAGAGGGAGATTAATGAATCAGGTAAATATTTCCCCTTCTTTCTCTCCCCTTCTTCTCCTCTTTCTCCCCCTTTCGTTATTAAATTATTTTGTTATTATTATTTCTAAATTATTTATTTGTTTATTTATTATTATTTTAGGATTCGCTATCTCCTGAACAATTACGACTCAATGATCTCATGCTAACTAGAGACTTGCTGGTCAAGTCACTAAATAGACCTGCTTATCACCGACAGAGATATAGTATGCCTGCAAATACAAAAGAAAGTCATCTGCTTACAAATGGTTTGTTTTGCACTGAACGTGTTGAATGCGATCAGTCGGAACTCAGCACCGATTATAATAACAGTAGCGAGGATCTGCATCAATTGCTGGATCATGTATATAAATCGAAACCACAGTTTGATAATCAAAGAGCCACATTTAATGTGAATTCACAATAATATATCATCGTATCATCTTTTATTATTTACCTCTTTATTTATTTATTTATTTATCTATTTATTAATAAAATGATAAAAGTCTATTTCGTATGTATATTTGCTTATTTATTTTGCATATAAAATGCAAGGAATTTCTTTATGATAATAGAATAGTATTGCCACACACAACAAAAATGTACACATGATATTTATTATACGTTATGCTTTCAATTAGTTTTTTTTACCAAAATGGTAAAGTATTAAGGTTCCCTCTCTCCCTTTCTCTAAAGCAGATCACCACTGCTTTAAATAGTGACAATATCTCTCTTTCGTTTTTTAAGGGGTAAAAATATCACATGTAGGCTATATTTATAACTCTGTAAATACACTCATCATAAAATACCAAGAGAGCCTGTATATCCCACCGCTTGGATAAGCTGTTACACAAATAAAATACAAATTTGGAAATACAACTCATCATCATTTTATGAAGTGTTGGAATCACTAGATAGAAGTGAACCTGCTAGTTGCAGTTCAAGCAAAATATATGGAAAGGGCCCCGCAATGCAGACGCTGTATGAAATTGCCAGCACAGTACATCCGCAGCATATCAAAATCCAAACAAAGTATCACAATACTCTGCAGCAAGTAAAGCTATTCGTGGATAACCTTGCAGAACTTATCGGTTATTTTGATCTTTTCGGATATTCTTTAAAAGTAGATTAAGCCTTTTTATCATTTTGTGGCATAAGCGTTTAGAAAAACTGTTTTCTAATTTTCGGCCAAAATTGATAAAAGAACACCATAGCGATATTAGTGGTGCCTTGAAAAGTTTATCGATTTGAGAAGCTGCTTTGTTTATTAAAAACAGAATGAAGAAGTGATCTTTTCTTTATCAGGAAATAGACAAGTTTAAAATTGTTTGCGAAAAAAAAGGCGCACTGCTCATTATGATGTGTGGCTGATTTTGTCACAGATAATATTATATTATATGAAATAATTAAAGCATACGGTACTATTCTACAAAGAAAAGGAGTTGGAATATACCAAATATGACAAAATTTATGATATTGATTTTTATTATATTATATAAGCTAATGAGATCTTTTAAATTTAAAATAAAAGGTAAAATTAAACTGCAGTTCTTTCGTAAAATCTGTGGCCAAGTTTTTTTAATTTTCACCTTTTCTTGTCAAATACAAAGCGTAGTTGGATTTATACCCCTTGATCAATGACTCTGCCTGTGTCATGTATTTCTAGAAAAACATAGAGTTTGAGTTATGATACAGACAAAAAGAAAAAGAAAAATAATTATACGAAATTATGTCTATATTTTACCCAATTATTACGATATCAAATATAAATATTGAAGAATCAAAATTAAAGGATTGGATATTATTATGACATATATACTACCTCAAATTCCATATATTAAGTAGACTTCAATTTGCCCTTCACTTTAGAAGAAAAACAAATCTATAGAAAACTTGGATCTCATCCTTAAAAACTACTGCACAAATCATCCATGAAGCTGGTGATCCAGGTTTTTTTCTTGAGTGCTTACTTACCTGAATAAAAAATAATGATTCGTCGGAAACCTAACCAACCTTAAATGATCTAATCATATTTTGACTCTTCCGTCCGATCAGACGAAACCGAACTAAACTGAATATAATCGATCATGGCACGTGATATACGGTCACGTGCTTTCAAAAAGGCTGCTTTTTGTTCTCCTTGAGCAACAGTGTGTATCACATCCGAAAAAAAATACAGAAACAGCTTCTTCAATTGAGCGCTGTTTTCTTTTTTTCTCCCTTTTTTTTCTAAAAACAAAACAAAACAAAAGAATAGACATAAAAAAAGTAAATAAACAACACAAATAAATACAATGCCAGAAGCAACATTGTAAGTTATAAACAAGTGTCAAGTCCTGACTTGAATAAAAGATTAACCTTTTCTTTTTTCGTGTGTAATAAAGATATCCTTTAGGTAACAGCACAGCGAGATTGTGCTGATCAAGTAAACACTAATCACCACCTTACTTAGAAAACTACACATTTGGAACGAAAGATGCACAGCCTGAGGAAGATCCCTCTGTAGCGGCACGCTTAAGGCGACTCGAAAGCGACTTTGCGGAACATGGCATCAGACGTTCTGTGGAAGCTGTGTTGGTTGTTCATCAGAACAATCATCCACATGTTCTCATGTTACAAATTGCCAATGCGTTTTTCAAACTGTAAATATTCACTTTATTTTCTGCTTGAAAACAGACTCACCCTTTTATTATAACAATAGGCCTGGACACTATCTAAAACCAGGAACTGACGAAAAGGAAGGATTGCTGGAAATATTGAACCAAAGACTTGGGCCTGAAGATCAAAATGAGTGGAATAAAGAGCAGGATTGGGTTGTTGGAGACAGTTTATCTGTTTGGTGGAGACCACACTTTGAATCATACATGGTAAGTGGAGATCAGTGCTGTTCAAGTGAGTGGTAGTTCATATTGTTATATAAAGTATCCATACATTCCTGCACACATTGAAAACCCCAAAGAAAAGAAGACATTATACTTTATCCATTTACCACCAGAAAGTAAGTCCATCCATTCAGCTGTTTATATTGATTGTTATTTATATAAAAATCAACCCAATTAGAGGAGCTCTATGTGCCCAAAAACATGAAGCTGCTTGCAGTGCCATTATTTGAATTGTACGACAACTCAGCGCGCTATGGTGCCCAATTATCAACAATTGCACATTTGCTTAGTAGATACGACTTTACTTTTGATAATACAGAAACGAAATAACAAATGCGGAGATATAGTGAAATGTGCATGGGTTTGAAGGAAAATACTATTCTTTATTTAATTAATTAATAAAAAAGACATAAATAACAATCTGTCGCGCTTTTTCCTTATTCATCTTCAGCAGAAAGATTCACCTTGGGATTAAAGAATAAGGAATTCTTACCCCAAAAAAAGTCCTACAAAATAAATGGATAAATAAAGGAATGTTGATGTAAAAATAACAATGAAACTTACTCTCCCTCTAAAGTTGATGTAATCATACTTGACCCATTCCATGGGATGTTCTAACTCATGTGTATGGTGTTGCTCGTAAAGATTATAAGCATTGACGCCAGAAGCAAGCAATCTATGTATGTTTAACATATCAGCTGCCATGTATATTTGTAGTGATGAATATGCTTACGCAGGAATGCACACAAACAATGAAATGTTCTTCCATGTTTTAGCAGCTCCTATTTTATGAATTATTGTTATCATTGAATACTCATAACACACAATACATTGTGATTTACCTCCAGCATGTTCTTTTACAGCAATACGCTCGGCTGCAAAATCTGCATTTGCTATATTCGATTGATATCTTACACCAACACGCTTAATTTGTCTAGAGACGCTGGAACCCAAAAAGTGACGAGAGAGCATTTTGAATGAATTTGTAAAATAAAATAAGATTATTAAAAAAAACAAGAATAAAGTGGGGGAAGGAGGAATATTTAATATATAGCCTTCTGCTAATGACATCAGCATAAAACTGAAACCATGCTTATAAGCTACTCTTCTTCAATACACGTGATGCATTGCATTTGTAAAAAAAAAAGATCATAATTACTGTGATTTTATTTATAAAAAGAATGCTTAAAAATATGATATGAATAAAAGGTTATATTTATATATACATGTCTACTTTCCTAAAACAGTACTAAATAATTTTGAGGCTAGTTTATCTAATGACTTGGAACGATGTAAACGCTTGTCCTCTTCCACTACATCATTGGATACAACAAATCTATTATTATCCGATTGAATGCGAGTGATTTCCAAAAGTCTGTATTGAGTTGATCCAGTTTCATAATGCCATGCCATGCCATGGTAGGTAGCTACTATAGTGGTACCAGGGAGCTTGGATTGTTTATAAAGGCTAACGGTGGAATCCCTTGTTATTGTCTCTTCCGCAGCACCTACTGATCCTTGCATTTTTGATATCATTGTCTGGAAATGAGCATCCAATTTAATCTGGTTCTTCACATCGAATGCTATCCACAGAGATGGTTCCGTGTTGTTTTCGTCTGTAGCCGCTGTCGGGTTACCTACAAAAGGTCGATAGCACCATACAAATGGTCTTTTACTAAGAATATTGGCCTTTTGTGATAGTTTGTTGGATACTTTTCGGGATAGACCCGGTGTTGGCTTTGTTGGAGATATTTCTATCGCTTTCGAATTTATTGGTGCCATAGCCGGTGTTGCAGTAGCAGATGTCGCTGATGACGATGATGAATGCTGTTTAGGTGATGATACTGATTTGGACGATTGGGATTGTCCCGTGCCACCAGTCAAAGTATCACTGAGCGATGTAAAAGATGACGGATTTCGCTTAGTGCTGTAAACAGGCTCTTTCTTGACGCTAGGCCCAAATATTGAAAAGGAGGAAATTAGTTCATCCACTAGAGATTTCCTTCGTTGGACTAGCGCAGGCGTTTTCCTTATTGGAGAAACCATTGTCTCTATATGACCTCGAGTATGCTTCTCTTGTGTCATCGTCGGTTCGGCAGTCTTTGCCATGCCAATAGCACCACGAGAGAATGGAGCACTAGAGGCATTAGCTACATTGGATTTTTCGAGCGTCCCTTCCGCACTAACATTAGGTAAAGTCTCGGGTGCACTGGTAGGTCTTGACTCGGGAAGCATATATCCTTGGTGGAGGAAAGGATATGTCATATTATTAAAATCGGGAATCGGCATTGGTAAAAAATAAGGTTGCATCATGGGGGCTGCGTTTGGCATCATAAACGAGTTTGCATTTGGCATAGGGGGAGGCATCGTCATTGGAAACCATCCAGAATTATCTTGGGCACCTGTGGTACAAGGCGGTAGGACTGGTCCCATAATGGGTGGTATGTGCGTCAGAGGGTCTCTCACGGGGCCTTTAGGAGCATATACTGATTTTTGACGCAGGTTCCAGGCATTGTCGTTTAATAATCTATTAGATGTAGCCTCTGCAAGGTTGCCTATTGTTTGGCGTCGCTTCAGTCGCTTGCTCATTGTCTTATTATTGGGTCTGAAATCACGTACTTGTCTTGGGAAATAATCACAGTTTCCATGAAAATCATGCCTTTGTTGATGATATTGATACTCTTCTTCAGCATCAGCATCATAGTAACGGCCTTCAGGATCATAAAAATGATGTAGATTGCGGCGATAGTACTGTCTTGGGTCAACTTTTTCTGATCCACCGTAATAAAACATATCATCCGGTTCATTTTGATGTGGATAACTGTCAGACCATTGACCATCAGAAAAGTAATGTGTATTGTGTG
>VCJJ01000485.1:34382-56590 GCA_024139415.1 Backusella tarrabulga | reverse complement strand
CTTTTTTTTTTTTTTTTTTTTTTTTTTACATTTGACAGTTTCTCCTGGTGCCAGATTCAAGTCGACAAAAAGAACAGAAGGTGGTGTTGAAAATACAGGTGTTGTGTTTGAATCTAATAACAAGAATAGATGAATAAAAGTAGAAACATTCCTCTTTATATTTCATACCCTTCTTTTTGCGTGACTCCTGCTTTGATTGAAGCATAGCACCGCCACCGCCAATACCAGAGCCAAATGGATGATACATTGTCTTTGATTTTAATGGCTTAAATTGCTTTGAGTCGATTAAAGCAGGATCGGATACAAACTGTCCAATGACTTGCGCAAATCCCCATAGCAACTGTTCACAGGGTCTTGAATACAGCGACGCATTAGAAGAAGAGCGTTGCAATATAGACAATCGGTGAAGCGATGATTGGTTATAATAGTGTTGCTGCTGAAGAGAGGAAGCGTATGAATCCATAGAACTGCGCTGGCTGCTGCAATCAATACTGGATCTTGGTGTTTCCACATTATCCAATTCTATTGTGTCGTTCATTTGAATATCCACCAATGACGATGGTGGTGACGATAACGGTTCCTCCACTAGAAAAAAAAAAGTACATAAATAAAAACTTGTCCTTACATACATTAATAAAAACATACCTTTCCAGTTTTTAGTATTTGTCGTCGTTGTATCCAGCGTCTCAGGCTCTTTAGTAGGCGTTGAGCTGGTAAAAAACGAGTAGGTGGAAGAAGCCAACGACGATAACGACAGTTTACGTTGTGGTTGGAAGGGCTCTACGATGGGAGGTGAGTGATAGCCGTCTGGAGGAACGTTCAGAGAATATGAACGCGATTGTTTTTTGCTTGGTGAATGTGTAAACGCAATCGTACAGTCAACTGTCTCACCCGCATAAAAAACCGCGCCTTGTGAAAAAGAAGTTGTTACTGATAACAAAAAAAAAGTTAGTCGCTTTGTATTTTGTATAAAGGGTTTTATGTTTTTTTTCTGCTTTTTTTTATTTTATTTTATTTCTGCGCTCACCACTTATGCTCATTTCCTTGTATTTGAGTAAAGAAAAGTTGTGCTTAAAGGGTAAATAGCAAAATAAATAATATAAAAAGAAAATTAAATAATAAAATATCTAAGTGTGTTTATAATCGGATCAAATGTATTCATCCAATCACAGTCGGCCAATCTGATTCCATTGTGTGCAGCAAACACAAAAATCAGGGGCAGAATACTCCCCTTAATTTCACTATTGGTACAGACGTTCCACCGCGTGTAGATTTGATGTAAGTCGATAGCCACTTTGGGACATTGTTATTTTTGTTTTATATCGAGAGAGTATTGTACTGCTTCTTCTCCTACTAGCACTATCAGTTGTCTATTAATCCACTCTAGTTTGAGTTCCTCAAGTATTGTCTACGCTCATCAAGGATACACATATACTGCTCAGCAATAAAGATGAATTTAATTAATTTTTCAAAAAGGTTGATTTCATTATGATATTCATTTGCAGACATTGCAGACAACTCAGTTCAATGGAATTGCTCTGATTTAAGAACATAAGGTCAATTTAGGCACAAAAAGTAGTTTATGATTGGGACAAAAAAAATTTTTTTTTTATTATGAAGGGATTAGAATAAAAAATAGACAATGGCAATCTTCCGTGCGCTGCTATTATGCAGAAATCACGTTCAAAGGGTATAATCTCAGCCTAATACAAAGTATCAAGCACCCCTAGAGCCGATCGCTAAAGTGCAACCTTTTGAATGCTAAAAAAAAATAAAAAAAGAAAATAATATACAGAACACCAAAGAGAAAACCTTGTCATTAATCCTTCCCCATTATATTAAGCCTTATCGGCTTCTTCCTTGGCCTGACGAGCAAGGGAGGCGCGGACAGCGTAGGCTGCCTTTTGGCCAGAGATCAACATGGCACCAAAAGTAGGTCCCTACGAAAAAAAGTGTTAGTGTCTATATTCACTTGTAAATATATTTGGTTCCTGTTATTCTATGTACCATACGAGGAGCTCCATCGAGCTCAGCAAGTTCCATGCCCTAGAAGAAACATTTTAGTAAATACATTTCGTTCATAAAAATATACTTACAGTGACAACCATACCAGGGACGACTTCACGAGTATAATGAACAATGTCATCTTCAGCAGCATTCATATCAAGACAATGCATGCCCTTCTTTTGATCGATCAAGCCGATAGATTCAAGACGCTTAACACCAGAAGCACCCATGGGTCCATCTTGAAATGAATATATCAAATTAGCTCATTTTCAAAAAAAAAAAAAATCTTTACCATGTCCGGTACCGGAAACAACGACCTTGGCCTCAATGACATTGGGGTCCATGCAAGACTGGGTATCATGGTTCAAAGTTACAAGGGTCCAGTTGGTAACAACACCAGCAACCTTCTTGTCCTTTACAATGAGATCCTCCACAGCAGTTGCATTGAAAAGCTTGACATTGGGACGCTGCAAGATCTTGGAGAGGATGGTGGAGGTGAAGAGGGCAGCATGCTTGACAACAACATAATTATCCTTTTCGTCATAGGGAACCTCGATCTCGTCAAGGAACTTGTGGGCAGGTTTACGACAGACCATGGCAGAGAAGAGCTGGCCACCAAGCCAGCATCCACCACCTGGGGAGACACTCTGTTCAATGATGGCGATCTTGAGGCTGGGGTCCTTGGAGAGCTCCCATGCACAGGAGAGACCGGCGCTGCCGCAACCCACAATCACAACATCGGATTCGGCATAGTAAAGCATGTCGTTCATGTAACGGGTCACCATCTCGCGGCTCACCTGGGATTCGCGGATGGGCGCAAAGTTGAAGCCATCAAAGTCTTGGAGTTTCATGGCGGGCTCATAGACCTCTTCGTTGCCGAGGCGACGGCCAGAAGAGGAGGGGACGGTAGTGGTCATAGTAGCAGACATTTTGGTTAATTGGTTTTTCTTGTAAGATAATATGAAGGGAAAAAAAATTTAAAGTAAAAAACAGGTGCTATTTATATTATTTTTAAGAATAGATGAAAATAGATGTAAATATAAAATAAATAAATAAAATACCCACATGAAGAGATCAGTTTGTAGATACATCATCATCCTAGTGTAGATTTTCGGAACGGACGTTTAAAAATCTACATGAGAAGTTAAAGATCTTGTGTCATTATTATTTTTTAATTTGATCTTTTTTTCTACATGTACCATAACATGAATATATATATATAGAAAGAATAAGGTTATTTTAATATAGTTATATATAGTGATTAAAAAAGAAAAGAGGAAATAAGGAAAAGGATGTAATGATAGTACTCTTCATTTATCTGTCAAAATGTATGTACATCTAATTCATAAACCGGGATTCAAGGAATATCTTTCTTTTTTGTCCGATAAATATATACATATTCGTTCACAAGATCTCTTATTATTGATTTCATCTATTCCCATTCAAAGTATAGTCTACGTTTGGTTGATTTCATATCTGATGCATTATCTCGCTCTCACGCGTTTGTTTATTTGTTATTTTCTTACTTACAGCATGAATGAATGAACGTTAGGATATTCATGTTAATCATTGACTGTATAATTATATGGATATAAGACATTTTAATATTAGATTAAACCGTTATTCTCTTTGCGGATCTGAGTCTTTATTTAACACAATTATTGAACTCCTTTACCTTTTTACCATTTGAACCACAAGATCTTTTGTTTATCGTCGCACACATAAATAACACGTATTTTTCTTTATGACGATAGAGGGGGTTTTCCCCAAGATGTTTTTGTATAGATATCAAAAGAGATGGAGTAATTGCTCTTTTTTTTAACGAGTTTGAGGAGACTCTGCAACATAAAAATAGATGAATAGGGTATTTTTTTACTTTCTAAAATAACTACACACGTGCTATTTAAAGTTCATTTGTTATCATATCGCGTCACAGAAAAATATGTATAAGTGAAAAAAAATAGATATATGTTTCATTGATACAAGATATCTTTTAATAAGTATCCAGATAAAGAGCATACAGTTCTTCATATTAACTATTCTGTGTGCTGACTTTGTCATGATGACTAATATATCATGTACGGGGTCTTTTTCTGAGTATCTGATAACCCTATTTTCAAAAGTAGTGATGAAGCTTATTTCATGCAATTAATTATGCGGCAGAGTATAATCAACCCACTAATGAAATGGAAACATAGGTTCAAATAGAAGAGGATAAATAAAATAAGAATAGTTGAAATACAATGAACCCTTCATGGCATCCTGAATGTTGTAAAAGATGAACAAAGAAACCGGAGTTATAACTATACATATTTTGTTTAAGATCTGTGTTGTTGGTACAACGTTTTACCAATGGTATTCCAAACACAAAAAAGAAGATGGTAGCAATGAAGAATATCATATAGTACACATATATTTGAAAGAAAATGAGATTACTTTGATAAATTGAGTGTCATTGTTTATTGAATTGTATATATTGGAAGGAAGAAAACAAATCTAATCAAGATTAACATGACTCTTCTTGGATGAATCTTGTTCACAGACATTAGGATCATCATTTTTACGCTTAATAGTGACTCTGGCTTGTTCATTTTTCGATTCGGTAGGCTTAGATTCTTGCTTGTTACCAGTTTCACCAGGTCGTTCAAGATTGGCCACTTCTTCAGTATCGGGTATGCCACCAAGGTCAACGTTAGAAGCTCTTTCGAGAGTCTCTGTTCCTTCTTCAGGTTCATGATGGGTAGAAATATCAGAACTTTGTTCTTCAGTACAGTCACTTGATACTTGGTCTTTCATAAAAGTATCCATATTCTTCTTGGTGCCCTGTTCTGCAATAGGTAAGGCCTTGACATCATGATCCTCGGGCTGAGCTTCATTTTGAGTAGTAGAACTAGAGTTTTTTCCTTTTCTTGAGCCAGAAGCACTATCAAAGTTCTTTGAAATACGTGACGCACGGTTTATGGTTTGTTCATCGGCCTTTTTTTGCCAATATTTCAGTAAATCGCTGTATCTTTTTACCTGGCCTGGTGTAACACGACCTTTAGGGTTTAGATGGCTCTTGGGTTTCTCACTATGCTCGCGACTGATTGGAGTTTTAATGATGGCAGCAAAAGTTAGGTCAGTGCACCGATCGGTATATGTGACTTCGAAATAGTCAACTAATGGCTTGATCCAGTCAACCTTTTCATCCTTGTCATGCGAGAGTTCACTGATAATAACAGGTCCATCCTTTGTACTATCCAGTTCATAGAGGTTTCCGTTCTTGTACAAGTAGCTAATAAAATGGTATGGCACATCTAATGGTTTGGAATTACTTATATTGGTAACAGGTACATCCATATTTTGGACATCAGGGGAGAAGATAACATTAGGTTGATCCTGGCTTTTGTCGTCGCTTCCTTGGGTTCTTGGCTCTTGTGGCTTTCTATAGGCAACAATGACACCGGCTGTATTGCTAATAATAATAAACATGAGAACGCTGACCGTCATTTAAAATAAAACAAAAACTTACTCTCGAGGAAGTTCCAAAATCTGTTTCAATCCAGGAATAACTTGAGTTTTGACATTCGTTGCTTGGTAGAGCGTATTCAAATGAGAGAAAACAGTATTTTCTAAAAGAAAAGAAGAGTCAGAGATTATGATAAGAGAGAACTATCTTGCCATAAGATACCTGGTGAAATTAGGATTGAAGACCAAGGGTTTTCAAAAATACGGCAGCCCTTCATATTGGAATGTTAAAAAATAAAATAAAATACAAATGTGTTTGTGAATAAAAGAGGTTGGTTGCTCGCTTTTTGTCTATTTTATATATAATTGACCATACAATACATCATTATTAGTAGTTTCATTGTTGTTAAATTTCAATGGTGTATTATGTCGAATCAATTTCACTCTATTTGAGTGGATTAATACAACCTCTTTGTTAAAAAACAGAGGAGGATGGCAGATTCTATTTTTAATTTTAATGACGAAATATCAGAATCTGTTTTATAGCAACATTTTCCTATTTAATGAATGAATAACGGTTTATTTTTTCCTGAATACATGTACGCTTCATTCAATTCTTTTTTTTCGACCTGTTACTTTCAAATCTGAATAATATAAAGGCACAGCAGTTAGATTGTATCCTCTTGGTGTTCGTTGTCTGTCTGTCTTTTTTTTTGTTTGAAATTATATACAAATGTGGATTGTAGAAATAAGCAAGAAAATAAACACTGCTGATTATTTGATAAATAGCAACATTTCCATAATGTATTATTAAACTATATACGGGTTAATTATACGAGATCGTAACATGATCCTCTTAACAAAGCATCACTTGGCAAAAGTAAAAAAATGATATGATTTATAAGAATATGCTAACAACACAACAACTTACGCTCCTTAGTAACATGATAAGACACACTGATTTATAAGAAAATGGAGCAATTTAATATATATTGTATTTCATTATCAATCGAGTCTAATGTTCATTTCCTGGTAAGGCTGTTGATGTGATAAAGAGGTAGGAATCTTTATTACATTCTTTACTTGATAATAACGCCGAATATGGGGTTCTACCTGATATTTATTTTGAATTAATTAATCCCGTGTTTTTTACTTGTAGAAAAAAAAGTTTAAAACGGTAGTATTCGGTGAAGCGTGTTTAATTCATTTTCAGTATTATGAAATAAAGAAGTTGGAGCTGCATGAATTATACGGCGGGAATTAAATGTCCAGTAGTTTATTTCTCTCAGCAAGCACAAATAATAAGGATGAGAGAGGAGCCCTTGCTAGTACGAATCAACCTCTTATACGCTTTACATGGTTCCACCATTAATCAGCTCGGTATTTTCTATATAATCAGACAGAGAAAATGAAAATAATAACGTGCAATACGGCTTAAAGGTTGGTAAGGACGCCCCCTCTTGTTTAATCTGTAGCAAAGTACATTAACAAGCATTTGAAAGGTGATTGTAACAAGATAAAGCAGTGTTTGATATATATTGCTATTACTTATTTACTTGGCAAATGAAGGAATAGCTCCTTTTGTGCGATAGGCGATCAAAAGACAACTCCTTTGAAATGAAAAGCACTTTTATTAATTCCGCCAGTTGTTTGATTGCATCACACGCACATATTTTTTCTTTATTATTTATATATTTTATTTTGTACTTGGCTTTTGTCAACTTTTTATTCCATTTATTTTTTATTCATTCAAAAAAAACAAGAAACAGAAACACATCACAAAAAGCCTTTTTTTTTATTGCCAAGTTTAAAGGAGCTAGTCATCCTTTCTTCTGTTCAAGTCAACCTGGTTGATCGTTCTTCTTTTCCTTTTTTTTTTAATTTGAAAACAAGGTGAGCTTTTTTAAGTCAATCACTTTTACATTTTACTAACTCTTGCTTGTTCTCTCTTTCGGCTTTTTTTATTATTAGTTTTTATTTCATTTAAACAGTAATTAAAAACAAACCAAAAACTATACAAAAAAAATAGTAAAAAAAAA
The DNA here is from genome assembly GCA_024139415.1 of Backusella tarrabulga. NCBI lineage: Eukaryota > Fungi > Mucoromycota > Mucoromycetes > Mucorales > Backusellaceae > Backusella > Backusella tarrabulga. The sequence continues at coordinate 49,097 of VCJJ01000485.1, read as the reverse complement.
CAAAATAAAAAAAAGCAAGATAAACAGCAACTTTGAAAAAAAAATGTCCAAACGACTTTTCCAACAGACTATTATGAACATTGAATCTGAGCACTCTCAGCAGCAAGAACAAGAACAAGAACCTGTCACTCTATTCAACCGACCACTTGCCAAGTGTCGCAATCTGGTGTCACGCTTTGAAACCATGCGACTTGAGCTTGCCAAGGCGCAATACTACGATCCGTTTCAGAAGCAAGAGCACGCTGAAGAAGAATATGTTGTAGTTGAACGGCCAACCAAGCGTCAATGTTCGTTTGTGTCGACCATTGTTGATGGCGTTGTAAACGGGCTCCTGTACAGCGCAGCGACCATCTATGAATACATGTGGGCAGAGAGTGCTGATCAAAGATACAATGAGAAGAAAGCGTATGCACGCAACAAGATAAACAGTCACAATCACAGCAAGAACAAGAAGATGAGAGGCGATGGTGTTGATTATAAGCATCATTCCTTCTTCAACTTGGCACACGATCACAATCACACCCAGTCTGCTATCCGTGACACTTTTTTACGAACTCAGAAGGCTGCATTGTCAAAATGGTCAACCAGGAATTCAAACTATACCACAATCGATAGCGCAAGACGTGTTGAAGAGACTTGGGGTCTTGTTAATAGATCTAGTTATGATGTGGACTTTTTGGTAAGTGTGTTCTTTGCATTCAATGGTAAAATACTGATCATTATTGCTAAATAGACTACTTTGCCTCCTAGCAAGCCTCCACGTCATGTACCAGTCCAGCCCCAGGGCTTACTTGGTAATCAATTCAAACGCTCGGCTACAATCTAAACGATAACGAAAACATTAAAAACAGCATAAAAGCAGTTTAAAAAATCACAAAAAAAGCAATATTATTATTATTTAACGCCTTCACTACTGTGTGTATATTTATCTCTCTGTTCAAAAGCAAGAGAATCCTTTACCAAAAACCTACAAAACCAACAAAAACAGTAAAAAAAATAACAATCAAGACAGTAACTGCGGCCTTTAGAGCAAATGGCATTGGCACTTATCAACTTGAAGAAAAAAAAAACAAACGAGGGATATCCAAGACAAGAAAAAAAAAGCTTGAAAAAGTTTGTATCAATCACCAACAACACCTAAAAAGAAATTTGTCATAAAAATAATCAACACACCGAAGCTTTCGAGTTTGTCACAATTCCCTCAGTGGAAAAACGTATTTACATCTTCAAACATGTTAATAAAATGAATATATTTTCCCACACTAATAATAGTCGTCACTTTTGAACTCACAAAGTGTATTTGCGTGGCTTGAGCACATAAAATGTCCTTGTTACTGAATTCATGTTTCATGTCAATGTACAAAAACACCATTCTGGCCCCTTATGATTCACCTGGGTTGACAACTCAAAGGTTTGAAATCTCAAAAAGCCAAAACGGGAGAATGTTTATCCTCGAGTTTGATTAACGAAAATGATTGTACTTTTATGAAAGAGAGGTTATTACGTGTGAAGCTGACTAAAAGTTTTTACAAATACTCTTTTTCTTTTTTTTTTGTTCTCTCTCTCTCTCTCTTCTCCCTCTCTCTACCTTTTCCTTCTTCTTCTTCTTCTTCTTTTTTTTTTTAATTATTTCATGTTGAGTATTCAAAAACACGCCAATAAAGTATTGCCCACGCTACTTCGCCGAGGCGTAAGTTCACTAGCTATCACTTTTTAAACATCGTCTTTATCTAAAAATATGAATTATTCATTATAGTATGCTCAAACAGCACAAGTAAGATGGATCTTGATAACAACTAAAAAAAAAAGGAAGAAGAAGAAAGAATCTCATACTCAACATGTCAATAGCCCCTTGTTCTTGTAGAAAAGCAAGCAAGTATCTCCAAAGTCATATTAAATAGACCAGCTGCTTATAACTCGGTGTGTAGAGATGTCATCAATTCATTCACACCGGCAATCGAGGTAAACTACCACATAATAGTATCAAAGCACACCGCTAATACTATTCACATATTTAGAATGCTGAAAATGATCCAAATATAAAAGCCATCTTTTTAAAGGGTAACGGAAAAGCATTTTGCTCAGGCGGTGATGTCAAGTGTAAGCATTTGTAAATCTGGTTATTTCCCCCCCTCAACATTGTTATTAATAATGGAAACAGTTTTGTTAAATGTATTGGCCGGGAAGTGTGAAGGTGTCACAATTAGAGAACAGATCGACCGTGTCTATAGACAAATGTATAGAAATGCCACACTCAACACACCTTTGATCCCGGTTTTGGATGGCATTACAAGTAAGTAATATACGTATATCGAAAGGCGAATGCGGGCTTAGCAATACTATTAGTGGGTTTGGGTTGTGGATTGGCAATGTACGCACCTTTCAGAATCATCACAGAAAAGACAAAGTACGCCATGCCCGAAACAGCAGTGGGTATTTTCTGTGATGCATTGTGCAGTTATTACCTATCAAGATTGGATGGCTATTTAGGAAAGTATCTTACAATGACTGGTAGCATTTTAAATGGGGAGGATGTATTGTAAGTGTAACTCAAAGTGAAATAGTTACTTATTTGTTTCTGATGTATACGTGCAAATAGGTTTGCTGGCTTGGGTACACACTTTGTTCCATCTTCTCGTATCCAGCAATTAGAGGAACATATGAGTCAACAAACGGATTTCAGTCATGAAAACATCAATAAAATCATCCAAGAGTATTCCGTAAATGAATCACATACCCCCGAGCATTATACACTTCACAAAGAGAATAGAACCGTTATTGATAGGTTTGTAGTGATTACATATATGAGAAGGAGAAAGTTTTATATTCATAGCAAAACAACGGTATATAGATGCTTTAAATTCGAAACTGCAGAGGAAATTATGGATGCACTAAAAAGTGACAATACCCAGTTTGCAGCAAATACTGTAAAGGCTATTTCAAAACGATCACCAACATGTACAAAGATCAATGCAGAAAACTTTAATAGAGCGCCAAATATGTCATTTATAGATATTGTGAAATTGGAATACATGCTGTGGAGTACAATCATCGTGAGTTGGAGAAAAGAGTACATATATGTATAAAATGCTTATACATATATTCAATACCATAGGGTCTTCCTGATTTCAATGAAGGAATTCATAGTCGAATGGTTTTGAAGCAGGAACCTAAATGGAACCCATCGAGCATTGGCGATGTTAGTCTGGATTATCTTCGTTCAAACGTGTTCCGCGATGGTGTTCAATTAAGCCTTCCGTTCAAGCATGATCCCAACTTTACACCTGAAAATCATCTTAAATATGTTTTGCCTACGAGAAAGAGCATCTTGGAAGCACAAGATCAAAACAACTTGAATGGTTTGGATGAAACTGTTGACTGGTTCAAGAACAAGCAGAATAATAAGTTTGGATTACGTCAAAAGATTGAATCGCTGATATAAATAAATTGAATAATAGAATGGTTGGTTATTGAGCCTACTTAAACCTTGATAGACTAAAAGTGACAGTGAAGTGCACTTGCTTTTTAAAACAAAATGTAATATGATAATAAAAAGACAGAATAAAGTGATGTGAATACATCTATTGGGTGTTGATCCAATCCATTGGACTTGAAATGTATCGATTTATAACTAAGGGTTGTATTCGATCGATTGATAAAATAAAGACCAGTTATATGAATGTAATACAATTATATTAATTCCGCTCCGTTATTCGTCATTCTTGTTTTAATAATTTAAGATTAAGATTTTCAGAACTCTTAGGGGATATGGGCAACTGAGGAATTTCTACTCAAATTAGTAAGTGAGCATACCACGTGTGTTATTGTTAGCTTAAATGCAAAGATGGAAAAAAAGAAAAAAAAAGGGTTATATTGTCATTCACAGTTTTATTGAGATCTTTACGACAACTGGCGGAGTTACTACATATGTATATAATGTCGGTCTAAACACGCTGCTACGACGACTCGTCGGCCAATTCACATGCTTAATAAAGTTTTACTTAAATACAAAAAAACACGCTGCTTTACTTCCTCATGATGTATCGTTCATATTTAGATTTATACAAACTCTTAAATGCTGTAGGTTCAATTAATATCGTTGGGCTCGCAATATGTTAATTTAAAAGAAATTAAACCGAATATATGTTTTTTTTAAGAGATCACAGCTGTAGTGGAAATGAAAAACCAGTAAAATCATTTGTTTCATGATGCGATCAGTTTCTTTTTTTAAATAAAACTTGGAATAATGTCATTTTTTTGGTTGCGATCGTTGCTCATGTCATACCACTTTGATTTAAATGTATTTTAGCAGTTAACAGATCAAAAATATTAAATATGGAAATTGTAATTGATACAAGACACTTTCTTTTTGGATTATTCTCGATTTCATTCTATTATAACTCATTGCTTATAGCCGAACTTACCATTTGTCTTTCGAGTGATATGGAAGTGCTGCTTTTTTATGTTTCTACTCGACGTCTGATTTTATTTATCATCTCGCTACAACGCAAAGCAAGTAAGATTTTGTTTGAATCTAATTATATTTTATTATTCTCATCTCATCAGTCGTTTATGAGTCAACTGTTCTTATTAAAATATCCAGGAGACCTTTTCCCCTTTCACCAAATGGCGACATAGTATTGGCTTGTTTCAAAACTGAATCCCGATGATAACTTTTATTTCTTCTTTAAGAAACAAAATACCATAAAAAACAAAAAGTGGCGAATATTCTGATATCATTTAGAGCATTAACTATACTTGATATACCTGTTAAATGTGGTCATATTCATCTTAAATATTTAGATTGAACTCTACATATTAAGATATCATTGTTTTAAAATCAAGATTTTAAATCGAATGCTTGAGAATATATAAAAAATAATGATGTATTCTTAAAGGGTAAAGTGTAAACCTTTAATGTTATTTCTAATAAGTGATGTTATATTAAAGTAATTTTAAAAGGATGTTATTAATGAATAGATGTAATGCATAATAATGATCAAATTCCATGTTACTATCCTATCATTAATTAGCACAATAAGTTTATGGTATTAGATATACGTAGAGTTTAAATGTTTTATTCCATATGGATCTATTTCAAGTGAGTGGTCTCTAAAGATATATGCATGATACATCGGAGAAGAAAAAAAAAAAGAAGCACAACGATAATAATTCAAATTTAAATTTCATATGATATCAATACCTAGCATTTTGCTTCGCGGCGCGATGTTCCTATGTAGAGAGGAATATTTGCAAATTTGCTATTGTTATTTTTTAGCATAAGGCTATATTCATATTTTTTTTATCATACTACCTTTATTTAGACAAATTCAACAAAGTATACATACACAAAGATGTTTTAAGAGGTCTCTTATTTCCTCTTACAGTTGGTCTATATATGGTAATGCTGGATATACAGTTCAATTTAGATAAGAACAGCCATTGGTAAAATTGGGAATTCAATTTGGCGCAAATGGGCATCCAATTTGGCACATATCAAGGTTCTATTTGGTTCAAGAAAGCTTAAGCATTATACATGATACTCCTATTTTTTATTTCATATAAAGATGTATTTTTATTATATAATATCCATTTTTTTTTGTTTTATTTATCTTTGATTTTCTTTTTCAAACAACTATGCCACCTAACAGAGCAAATACACTTAGTACCATCAGCAATGTTAAAGCATCTCAACGCAGAGGGGAACATGCCGACTCACTGCTTTTTTTGAACCATATAGAACCTTGATATGTGCCAAGTTGAATGCCCATTTGCGCCAAATTGAATTCACAATCTTGCCAATGACTGTTCTTTATTTTCACTAAATTAGATCACCCGTTTCACCAAAAAAAATATCTAAATTGAACTGTAAATCCAGTAGCTATTATAGACCTCAATTACTACCGGTGGCTTCAATAATTGTTATTACATCATCATTTATATATTAATATATATAGACCAAATGTAGGAGGAAATAAGAGACCTCATGTTTTAACCCTGGAGGAGCTTAATTTTAGGCTGGTTCCTTACTGTTGCCGAAATAAGCTTTTAATATTCTTTTTTACTATTTTAGCTTACCTTTAATTCTACAGCGACTCGGTTTCGGAACACGTGGAAATGGGTATATCAACATTAACATACGCACATAGCTCCATATGTTTCTATTGAGACAAGTCTTAATTATTTCCATAGAAAAAACAATATTCGAAGTTATGCACAATTGAAATAAGGTCTCTTGATTTCATATAAATACTCCTTCATCAGTTTTTGTTTTTAGTGGCATTAACTCTTACTTATCTTTTTTTTTTTTAAAAAAAACACAAACAAACACACAAGCAAGCAAACAAACGAAAGATATGATGATTTTAAGCCTATCAAAAAAAATACAAAAGCCAAAGCTGATACAATTTCGACGAGAAGTAAGCTCTAGTATGTAACTCTAGTCACTATATATATTAAACATTTCTTCTTTTTTTATAGTTTGCTCAGCTTGTACAAGAGGTATTCGAATACTATTCTCTGGATAAACTAAAATACTAATAGAAATTAAAACAGGTTGCTCATGCTGCTCATGCTGCTCATGTTACTCATGTTGCTCCAAAGGTATTCAAATATATAATTTCTATAACGCTTTTTTTACTAATGGAGATAAAAAAAAAGCCTCTCGTAATTAAAGAATATAAACGCAACATTGCACGAATCACATTAAATAGACCAGAGGCATATAATTCATTCGATAAAGACCTTATCAACGCTTTCCATGATGCTATTAAAGTAAATATACACTATATAAAATGAAAAAAAAATATAACTAATGGTGTCATAGGAAGCTGAACACGATCCTAAAACAAAGGCGATATTTTTAAGAGGAAATGGAAAAGCTTTTTGTACTGGTGGCGATCTTAAATGTAAACTCGCTTATTTTATTCATTCATAATCTTTACTAAAATGTCCTAATTCATGTTTATATATCTAGACGTGCTGAACTCGTTAAACAATGATGCAACAAATATGATGTTTCGTGGTCATGTTAGTGCTTGTTATAATCAAATATATAGAAATTCCCGTCTAAAAACGCCACTGATATCAGTTTTGGACGGTTTCGCGAGTATGTTTAGATATATATATGTAATGCCATAATAGTTCAAGAACATAAGGATTAACGTCTTTTTTTTTCTTTCTCTTTTTTACCCTCACAGTGGGAACTGGTGTCGGAATAGCAATGTATGGCCCATTCAGAATTGTGACTGAAAGAACAAAATTCACTATGCCTGAAACGAATGTTGGACTTTTTTGTGACACGTTTTGTACACATTACTTGTCAAAATTAGATAGTAATTTAGCAAAATATATAACAATGACTGGCAACATCCTAAAGGGAGAAGATGCATTGTAAGTTTACTAGTTTACAATAACCATACTAATTTTGATTTTGCTTACTTTTGCTAATTTATTTTTCTTTTCGGTTAAGATTTGCCGGGATAGGTACTCATTTTGTACCATCAGCACGGATTGACGATTTGGAAGACTACATGAGTAAACAGACTAGTTTGAATCTTGACAAAATTAATGATATTCTTCAAAAGTATTCTGCTGATGCCAGTCATAAACCTGTTAATTATGTATTAAACGCAGAAAACAATGCTATTATTCAAAAGTAATTATACACACAGAGAGATGCAGGCATAGAAAAACATTTAATACTTTATCACTCTTAAATATAGGTGTTTTAACTTTGATAACGCCAATGATATAATGAATGAATTGGAAAAGGATGGCACACCATTTGCTACCAGCACCATAGAGGCCATTTCAAGACGGTCGCCTACCTGCACAGTGATGAATGTTGAGAACTTTAACAGAGCATCTAAAATGTCTTTTATCGAGTTGATGGAGATGGAACTGACATTGTGGTTTAGACAAGCTGTAAGTATCTATAATTTATTATTCTAAAAATAATAAAAATAGTACTAATAATCATTTCCGTTTTAGAATCTTCATGATTTCAGTGAAGGAATTAGATCCACCTTAATTTTAAAGCAAAAGCCTAAATGGAATCCATCTACTATTAAAGACGTGAATATCGATCTCCTTCGACAGGAAATTTATCGAGATGGAGAAGTGAAGGATCCGACGGTCTATTACCCTTATGATCCATCATTTAACCCAACCAAGTTTCTTAAATATGTTCTTCCTACAAAACAGGATGTATTACAGGCTCAAAAGGAACATGGTTTAACTACATTGGACAAGACGATTGAGTTTTTCCAGGCCAAGACCAACAACAAGTTTGGAATACGCCAAAAAATAGAATCTATGGGACTCAACTAGTTTGCAGTTTTTTATTTGATTTTTGTTTTCATTTTAGAAAATCCACCTTAACGAAGAGAGCGTTTAAATAATAATAATAATAATAATAATAATAATAATAATAATAATAAAACTATGCTTTATATGATAATGATTGCAATATTATATACATGTTATAAGCGATTCTTATTATGGACGTATTTACCAGGATTAAAATAAATGATGTGGGAGATCATGTATTTTAACAATGGGTGCGAAACAACTTTTAATCCAGAACTCAATTTTAATCTAGCATAGTGTTGACATACTACTCAGAATAAAAACTAAATTAGGTACATCTGAAATGTGATTATATTTCTTTATTTTCTAGAATATACCAAAGGAAAAGAAATGAATCTAAACAAGCCCTTCCTCTTTTTTATTTTCGTGTGATTTTCATAGTCTCGAACTACTGACCATGCTCGTTAGAAACCAGTAAATCGTCTTAATTTTATTAACGGATAAGCCAATGACAAGTACTGCAACAAAGTGAGTTTCCGTACCTCGTTCTTGTTTTAATAGTTTATCAATTATTGCATAACGTTTTCTTTGAGATATTTTATTCAGTTCAAAAATGGGTGTACTTTTACTAAAAAAAATTGCCAAAAAAAATACTATCGATGATGCATTCAATCTTACGTTTTTTATTTTGCTATATTTTCTTCTATAGAAAAAACTAATACATTTATTAGTGGATATTGATACGAATGATATTTTAAAAAGCTTCATACATAGGTTACCGTTTTGTTTTAAACCTTTCATTTCATTTACTTATTTTTTTATTTATTTCTAACGTTTTGTTTCGCCCTAGTCTCTTTAAAGATGATTAAAATCATACTACTCAGTTATTCAACCGATATTAGTAGACATTTAGTCCACAAATTTTTATTCCTCAATGTGTCCCGAATGAAGAGTTGTTCTAATATCAAAAGCTTTTTATTCGTAACGGTTTTTACTTCTTTTTAGTAAACAAACATGTGTATTTGCGAATGAATTAAGGTTACATTTTTTATGCGATGTATCCGGAATGTACTGCGCTACTATTGTTGTATGATGATAATATGAACACTACCATTGGCGTCTATTTCTACCTGTCTTAAGACATAAAAAATAGTATAGAAAAATGTATTTAGGCTCAAAGAACAAATATATAGTCTCTCCCAATTCAAAAATAATTTAACACAAATAATTAGTAACAGCTTAAAATTCCCAAACATAACTTCGGTTAAGGCATAAAACATGTCTTACCGATTTTCTGTTTCATTGCCTATCTACAATATCTGTTGCTGAATTTTTTAAACCTTAAATATTAAACCGAGAATTAAGTAGACTCTCGAGATAAACTGCAACTAGATATTTTTTTTTAGTATACTTTCATAATCATTGTTTTTATAAAAGATTATATCACACAACCTAGAGCTAGTTTCAGGCTGATCTAAATCTACGATAAAAGGTATTTACATAAAATTGCTTAACTATGGCGATATAAATTTTCATCCCATTTTTGTTCTTACTGCCGAGCCCCCCTTTTAATTAAATGCTACGTACTATTTTTCATCGTCAATAAAATCTAAAGTATGCTAAGTTATGGTAACCATTGATATTTAATTTCAATTTTCGAGCATTATCCTTATCTTGTTTCTATAAAAGTAGGTCGGCAAGTTTATTCGGTATGGGATTGAATAAGCATTAAATACTAGTATTTATTTATTATTGCTCAATATGGGTTCACATGATCGCATTTCAACTACGTGTATATATAGCGTCTATAAATTTGCTTTTATTCGTAAACTTTCTGTTATATATCTATTCTTGTTTAAAGCTACAATGATGTTAAGCGTATCGAATAAAGTACAAAAGTTAAACTTTATGCAATTTAGACGAGGGGTAAGTTCCATCATGCAGGTGATCTCTCTCTCTCTCTCTCTCTCTTATATTAAATACTTAAATGTTTTATAGTTTACTCAAATTGTCCAAAATGTATTAAAATACGACCTTCTTTGAATAAATTAAAATGCTAATAAAAATTAAAACAGCCAATTGTAATAAAAGAAAATAAGCTCAACATTGCACGAATTACACTCAATAGACCAGAGGCATATAATTCATTTGATGGCGATACTGTCGATGCTTTCCAGAATGCAATCAGTGTAAATCAAAGAGCTTATATAAATAGAATACTTATAATACATTAAATTAAAAACTGATTATATTCACAGGAAGCTGAAAAGGATCCCAATGTAAAAGCCATCTTTTTAAGAGGACGAGGAAAGGCTTTATGCTCAGGTGGAGATGTTAAATGTGAGTATAATTATATATCGTCTATTAGTGTTATTTACTATTTTAATAATTCTAATAATTTAAACTCTAATGACGGATATAAAATCAGATTTCTTAAGTTCTCTTAATAATGATGCAAAGAATATGGTATTCAGAGGTTTCATAAATAAATGCTATAACCAAATCTACATAAACTCAAGTCTTCAGACACCATTGATATCAGTTATGGATGGTATCACCAGTAAGTTTCAGGTTTTTATTATTACTTAACGAAAGGTGGCTGATTGGAAGCTCTCTTATGTTCATTCATGTAGTGGGTTTGGGTGCAGGGTTAGCAGTGTATGGCCCATTTAGAATTGTAACTGAGAACACAAAATACACGATGCCAGAAACAAACATTGGTCTGTTTTGTGATACGCTTTGTACACACTACTTGTCAAGATTAGATTGTAACTTGGCAAAATATATAACTATGACTGGCAATGTCTTAAAAGGAGAAGATACATTGTACGTTTACTATTTTACATTACTACGCTCCCCTTTTTTAATTTAATCGTCTTATGTTTTGGTTCAGATTTGCTGGAATAGGCACTCATTTTGTATCGTCAGCACGGATCGACGAATTGGAGGAATGCATTAGTAAAGAGGATAATTTGGATCTTGACAAAATCAATACTATTCTTCAAACGTTTTCTGTTGATGAAAATCATAAGCCTGTTGATCATTTATTAAACACAGAAACCAATGATATAATTCAAAGGTAAATATAACAAAAGAGATAACGCAGAGTATTTAACACCTAGTATAGATGTTTTAAATTCGATAACGCCAATGATATAATGGATGCATTGGAAAAGGATGGCACACCATTTGCTACCAGTGCCATAGAAGCCATTACAAAAAGGTCACCCACTTGCACAGTAATGAATGTTGAGAACTTTAACAGAGCATCTAAAATGTCTTTCATCGAATTGATGGAGATGGAACTGACATTGTGGTTTAGAGTGGCAGTAAGTGCTTATGATATGGATTTAAACAAATCCTTTAACCAAATCGACTCCCCTTTTTTTTCTAGGCTCTTCATGATTTCAGCGAAGGGATCAGATCCAATTTTATTCTAAAGCAAAAGCCTAAATGGAATCCATCTACCATTAAAGACGTGAATATCAATCTCCTTCGACAGGAAGTTTATCGAGACGGAGAGGTGCAGGATCCAACGGTCTACTACCCTTATGATCCATCATTTAACCCAACCAAGTTTCTTAAATATGTTCTTCCTACAAAACAGGATGTATTGCAGGCTCAAAAGGAACATGGTTTAACTACACTGGACAAGACGATTGAGTTTTTCCGAGCCAAGACCAACAACAAGTTTGGAATACGCCAAAAAATAGAAGCTATGGGCCTCTATTGATTTCTATTTATATCAAATACACTTATTTTTTATTTCTGCAAGTCTTTCTTGCCGTTGTTTGAAGGCGTTTGAATAAATTACATTACAAAGGTTTTGGTTGTAAGCAAAATGGTAGCCTCGGTTATTATCATGATTTGGTTGTATTGGTACTGCAAATAAGATATATATATATATTAGAAAAGGATGTTGCTTTTAGCATCATAATCGCACTTACTAAACCATAATAAAGGGTTCTGTCCCATAACTTGACACCAATTATACCATTTGCCCCGGTTATATAACTCCAACTTGTATGGATTCATTGGCAGTATTTCATAATTATTACCGTTTTCATCAAAGTCGGTTCGTATATATATAATTCTATCGGCAATGTATTCAATGCTCGTATCATTTTTCAGTATATAAATTAAATGGAAACCAGTGAAGCCTATCAAGGTTGCACCGAAAAGAATTCCTCTGTAGTTGTAAGAGAAATGCTTAGTCTGTGCCATTTTGGGTAAAAACAAAAAAGCAAAAAGCAGATTTACTTACAATAAGGTGATAAAAAACCAATGGAAGCAGATGTCAAGACCCTGAAATAAGTAGATTAGATAGACTGTCTTCTCTTTCTATATTAGCTATTACCAAGGGTTCAACACCCGTGAGTAATGGAATCCATTTTCTATATCTCACTGATTGCGCAATATTCCACCAAACATAGAAAATGCATGAAAGATAGAATTTGTACGCCTTCCAACAAAATGCCAATGTAATTGGACCCACATTCCTTGTTATGGAATTGTACAGTAATGGGATCATGGTGGATAATGTCCAAATACAATACAATGCTACATACATCACAAATAAAAAGAAGTGCTTATAGTTTCCATAATTAACGCACCCGTTGATCCTATGTAACAATTCAAATAATTATTAACCATTGCAGTAAGTCTATATATGGACACTCACCAAACGCAATGGCTAGTATAGCGCAAAATAGATCATTATTAGCATTATTAACAGAAGGAAAATAGGCTCATTCTTACTGATCCATTTTCAGTGAGCATTCGTCACATTCTCTACAGTGATGCGCTCTATCCGGTTTAATCGATCTACATTTCCCACAATAAAGTGGCTGTCCTTTCGGCCCTGAGAGTGATATTGCTTTGATATCTTTTACGTCGGCCTTATTAAAATAAACGGGGAATAAATGTTGAGCTTCATGTTCTTCAAGAGAGGCTAGCTCGGGCTCTTTATTCTTTGGAAGTTTAGCACTTGGAACAAGCATAATTGCCGCATACGATATCAGACTAAATAAACACAGAACAAAGGCCACCATTATATCAACTAAATACATTAGAGATCAGTATTCTTTTCTACTGGTCTATATAAATGTAAAAAAAAAAAAAAGAAGAGAAAGTGGGGGATTACCGAGATTGTGCAGTGAAAGCTTGGCAGATGAGCCAAATTCTAATTAAACAAAGTAAGCCAGATAGAAGTTACCAAAAGAGAAATAGGCTTACGATGGACATTAAAAACATATTCGTAGCAAGTGTACGATAAAATGGTGAGTACCAGCAAGGGCATCACAATGTTGAGACTAGCATGACGCGCCATGCTGAACAATAAAAAAGAGATGTCGTTTAAATGAGAAAATGCAGGCTTTATTGTTATTATGTAATAGATCACATGACATTTATACAGACATCTTCATATCCAACTTTGCATGAGGAGTGTAGTTTTCCAAGACAAAGTCTTCGGGAGTAAAGTCATCGATGGAATCGATCTTGCGGTTGATTTTCAATGTGGGGAATGTTCTAGGCTTACGCTCCACTTGTTCTTTGAGTGCTTCGACGTGATCAACATAAATGTGTGTGTCGCCCATAGTGTGGATGAATTCACCAGGATTCAAGTCAGTGACATGGGCAATCATGCGTGTTAGCAATGCATACGAAGCAATGTTGAATGGAACACCCAATCCCATGTCACAGGAGCGTTGGTATAAAACACAGGATAAGCTGCCCTTTCCGTTTTCTTCTGTGGGATTGGACACATAGAACTGACAGAATGCATGGCAAGGAGGCAAGGCCATGTGTGGTATATCTAATCAGCCTCTCTCAATATCACTCCCTTTCAAAATATACGCACTAATAAACAAAACATGTCTTACCGGCAGGATTCCAAGCAGATAAGATGATTCTACGGTCTGTTGGATTGTTTTTGATTTTATCAATCACTTCTTGGAGTTGGTCAACACCCTGTCCCGTATAGTCTGTATCACAATCAACATATTTGGCTCCAAAATGGCGCCACTGGAAGCCATAAACAGGTCCAAGATCTCCTTGACGGCGATCCTTCAAGCCAATCTTGTCCAAGTACTCACGCGAGCCATTTCCATCCCAGATCTTGACATTGCGTTCACTCAAATGATTGGAATTGGTGTCTCCCTTGATGAACCAAAGCAACTCCTCCATAACACCTCTGAAAAACACACGTTTTGTAGTCAACAAGGGAAAGTAGTCGTCCTTTAGCGAGAAACGTAACTGAGGCGGTGCAAAGATAGCCAAGGTGCCTGTGCCTGTTCTATCGGCACGGTGTTCGCCCTCTCTCATAATGCGTTTAATAAGTTCAAGATATTGGTCCTCTTCGTGAATTGTCATTTCAGTGCTATTCTCTATCTATTTCTATAAGTG
>VCJJ01000481.1:4667-15763 GCA_024139415.1 Backusella tarrabulga | reverse complement strand
AAAAAAAAAAAAAAAAAAAAAAAAAAAAAAAAAAAAAAAGCTAAAATCGGCTTTATTGATTCATTATACCGTTTACCATTTATTAAGGCTGTGTACATATATATCACTTTATTGGTAGCACATGCACAAACACTTTATGTTGGAAAAACATGAAGAATGTCCCCTTATCAAAAGATTAAGGCTTTTTTATCTCACAAAAAGAGTGGCACAATTGAAACAAAATATATGGCTGGGAGAAAAAAAAAAATGGGCTACACTTTTTGGAAATGTGTATTTCCCTCGTTCTAAGATCTGCTGCAAACCTGATTTCTAGAAATCTATAAAGTCACTTTTTGTAAAAGAATCGAATGTATTCTATACTGCAGCCCCCTTTGATTATTCCAAAAGTTCATTATATGGCTTCTATTCTGACAAAATGTCCTCATTTTATGTTTTGTAGATCGCTTGAGACACACAAAAAAGGCAAAAAAACCCTAGAATTTATTTTTTTATTATTAAATAAAAATGCAAAAGAAGATCTGTACACAATATATATATAAAACTTTTTTAATTTGTTGAAGGTTCCATCATTAAACCAAAAGTGCCATAATAACCATCCTGCTTTACAAGTCGGTTTTTCTTTTGCTTATTGGGAACTGGCTTGGTATGGTCACATCGTTGTCGTTTTTTGATGTTGTCTGTTTTCATGGAAAGTGGTCTCTTTTCATTATGTAATTTTAGACTACGATAGAGAAAAAAGAGTGAATAAGGAGAGGGGGGAAAATCAGTTAAACAAGATGTTGACTTACTATAACCCGCACGCATTACATAGAGGTGCTCCATCAATGTCTCTTCTCCACAACGGTGTGGTTGATGTCCCACAATTTGAACATAAAGGCTGGTTTATCTGTTCTTCTTCACTATCTATACGTGCATCTTTTCTTACAGATTGAGGTTTAAGATATTTTGGTCTAGGTGCATTATGTAATTTTAAACTACAAAAAAGAAAAAAAAAGTTAATATAGATGAAACACGAAACAGGAGGTCTTCCTTACTAGAGCCCACATGCATTACAAAGCAGTTCATCATTCGCTGACCTTCTCCATAACGGTGTAGAAGTAGTATGACAATTCGTACATACAGGTTGATTTCCATTGTTTGTTGTGGATGAAGAAGGTTTTTTTGTAACGATGGTAGGGGAGGAGGATGCTGATGAATTATTGGACGAGTTTGCCGACGAGGAGATGCTGGTATCAATACTTGGTGGGGGCGGGGAGGATGCACGGGAGGGTGGCATGGATTTGGACTGGTAATGATGAAAGGTGGGATTTATCACAACAGGTTGCTGTTGTTGAGGATGTGAATTGGGTATAGTAAAACTAAACGAATTAACATCTATTATAAAGTTAATTGATATGAATTCAAGTTTTCTTTATCAGTACTATATATATATATATTTACCTTGTTGTTGTTGTTGTTGTTGTTGTTGTTGTTGTTGTTGTTGTTGGTCTATGTTTCCGCAATGACTGTTATTACTATTAGCAGTATTAGGAGTAGTGCTAATACTAGTATTCACAGTGCTACTGTCGTTGTTGGTAGGAGCAGTTAAAATCAATCTTTCAGCTGATTCCAATGTTTCTTTTGGTAAAGGAGCCAACAACTTATTATGCAAAGTACCAATGGGAACGGGAGGCGGCACTGTCTCTGAAGACACATAAACGGCGGATGAGTTAATATCGGCATTGGTTTCCATGTTGTTGTTATATGTGTAATTAGGATATTGATTATTATAAATGGCTTGTTGCTGTACATCTGAATATGTTGTAGGTTGAATAGGTGTTGTTGTGACATTTGTATGCATCAATGCTTGTTCTTGTGAAAAGTAAGGATTGTAATTTGTTTGTTGTTCTTGTGTATTCCATGAAACTTCACTCATTAATGTATCAATTTGTTGTTGCTGTTCAGTTGCTGCTGCTGGGTTTACCAAACCTCCTGTTGACGAATCTAAATAAGCCTGCATATCGCTAAAAGAACTAAATATATCTTCCAGTTCCACAACTTGATCACCTGCCTGATCTGATGTGTACTGGTTTAGTATAAATTCTTCTCTACTTGCTTTGTTATTTGGATCTGTCTGAATCGTTATCTGTTGATTTTGATTATGTTGCTGTTGAGGTTGTAAGGCCTGCTGTTGTTGTTGATGATGATGGTATTGATGTTGCTGTTGTTGATAAAATTGATGCTGTTGTTGTTGGTGTTGTTGCTGTTGCTGTTGCTGTTGACGTTGCTGTTCTTCCTCCTCTTCTTGCTGCTGCTGTTGCTGGGTTTGTAACTCTTGCAGCTGCCTCTGCTGTTGCTGCTTAATAGCAGTTAGCATTAGCTTTTGAGCGCTGCCTTGTAATTTCTGTTGAGCCTGTTTTTGCTGCTGCAAACTTAATTTTCGTCTGTATTCAGCTTCCTTATCAAAAATAGTCGATATCATCGTTTTGTTGGGGCAATTATCGCTGGCATTTTTCTTTTGCGCTTTATTAAAATCGAAATTATCAGGTACTTTAAAATTGCGGAGAGACTTGTTCATCTTCTTGTTCTTTTTATTATTCTCCTGTACGTTGTGTGAAAACCATAAACGCCAAGATAAATTCTCTAGACGAGAGCCGTTTTCAAGTGCGTCTTTTACTTTTGTGCACACTCGCCAAGTTTTTGAGAGATCATCTTCTGAATCAAGATTGCTGAATGGCAATAATTGGTTATTTCCCTTTACTTTTAGTACAATAGGCGCCATTTTTGGTCGATCATGTAATGATGTGTGTGTTGCGTGTGTGAATAATCAAAATGATATAAAAAAGGGAAAATAGAAAAGAAATAAGAAGGAAATTTTATATTATTAAAAAACTAAGCCTTTCCGTTTTAATAATATTTAAAAAAAATAAAGATAATGTAAAAAAGATAAAGAAGCTTTTAAAAAATGAAATAAGAGAAAGAAAAGAAGAAAGAAAGATAAGAAACTAAAATAAAATAATAACAAAGCTATACTTTTGCTGTGGAATGATTTCTTTATAGTTGACGGAGAAAGAAAATGTTTTTATATATTGAAAGAAAGCAAGGGGATCACACTTCCTACCAACCTTTTCTTCTGTGATTATCAAACAGTTAAAGCTTCCTGGTTGCGATATATCCGGCCAATCAAATTATTTTGCTTTATCATTTCCTCTTTCTCATATCATGTATGTAAAAGTATCCATATAATATATATACTCTTGAATGCACCATGTGATTCTTTTTATTTCATAATGGCAAACTGTTACACTTATTTTTTAAACATAAAAAAAACAAATTTTCTATGCTTTTTGTTACTATACAACAAGTTTCTACCCATACGTATATGGCCCTGGGAAAAAAGGAAGAAAAAGCGGAAATATCTACCGATGTTATTACTACGACTACTGCTTAATTGTTTTATATTTATATATAAATGGAGAGAGATAAAGAAAGTGAGGGAGAAAATGATCCCACACTTATACTTTTTGACCCCTCCAAACTATATACAGACACCCCCTGGCACAATATTATACTTTTTTTATAAACTTGAACATAAACAGGTCAGTGTTATTTTAAGTTCTCGGCAAAGAAAATAGAGTTTACTGATTGGGGAAAATAGTGTGGGGTTGTTTTAAGTCTCCCCTCATTTTCATCATTGAGTAGAATGTGTTTTGCAAAACGTTCTTTTGCTTTCTCTTTGTTTTTGTTTTGTGAGAGTGTGAGTGTGATATAAACAGACAAATATAAGGAATCTAGAATTCCTTTTTCTAATTCAAGCCACACAAAGTGTGTTTTTTTGTTTAATAAGACAAAAGAATGGGAATATTTTCTCATTGTCTAAATATATATACTATTATTACTATTAACGTTATCATTTTACTCTACGTTCTTTCCTTCACTTCATATATCAATTCACTCAGTAAGATACAAGCGACAACCGCATGTAGTGCTGTAACACAGGCAATAGCATATAATTTTGTATTGATATTGTTATACTGTGTTATTCAAAAAAAGGGGAAATAATTGAGAAAGCATTACAAATAAATGAGAAAAATGATAATAATTATTGAGAAAGGGGGCATATATCATGTGTACAGAGTATATTTCAGGCAGTGAGCAAATAGTGGTTGGTAGCCATGTAGCAACGTCCATAAAGGTATATTATTTCTCGATGAAGAATAGCATGATGTTAAGTGATAGAGTAACGCACCAGCATGAAAGAGGTAGATTCAGTAAATACGATGTCTGGCTCGCCAGATATACTATATTCCATTATTTTAGTATCATGCCTTGAGTTAATACCAATCTCTTCACCTCTCTTAAGCCCCCTTTTTTTTCTCATCAACCTTTTCTCAATAATTTGAAAATTTTTTCTCATTAATTTGAAATTTGTTCTCATTTTCTTGAAAAAGACAATACATAATGTAAACAAACAAATATTTTCCATAAAGATCATATGATCCAGCTTTCTCCTTATTAAAATTGTAACCAACACGACACTATGAGGTGCACGGTCAATCCATTAACTTGGGAATGTTCATAATTGACAGTTTAAATATCCATTTTGTTTTTATTTTTTTCTCTACTTTTAAAAAATCCCCTTAAATCCATTTCCCTTTTTGATTACTAAAATATTATTAAACTAATTTAGTTTTTTATAATAAAGCCAAAGGGCCCCCGCACGTGAATTCCTTCCTTTAACAAATAGAGTTTGAACGATCAATGTTGTAAAAAAAAAAGTAACTTTTAGTTACCCTGTTTGGCTTAGATGCATCTATTTTTCCCTCTCTTTTCTTTTTTATATAATTGCATGGCTTTATGTATAAAAAGGATGGTGATAAACCAACTATCCGCTATTTACATTATTATAGTAAATGTATTTATAGATTTGATGATTTTATTTAGTAAAAAATAATGCGTCCATTTATAACTACGCAGTAAAACGAAAAAAAAGTACAAGTGCCCCTTTTTTGGTTAAATGCAGTCACTAACTGGAGCTAGAAAACTGAGATTATTTTTTTTTTGTAATTAGCTTTGGGCCAAATGGAAGAGAGCACGAGGGGCAAAGTACCCGATAATAATATACTTTTTTTAGGCCTCCATTGCTCCAAAAAATAGGACATGCGAAATAACAGGCTCAATCATTATCTCTTTGTTTAAACCAGTACCATGAACAAGTTTTTTCTTCTATATCCCATACCTTTCACACCTTGGAATCAATTAACTAATTCTTCTTGGAATACTATATTACTTTTACTCCGTTCAAAACTGATTAATATATATTTTTTTCCCTTAATGAAGGGGAGAGACAACTCAGAAAACTCTTTTATGTGTAATAATTGCTCTAACTTTATATAAACACATACATAAGACAACTTGATCAGATCAAATACATCATTTCCACCCATCATTCAATGTTTACAATAGTATAAAAACAGATCTTACACTGATCACATGGGAGACATTTGACGTCTTATCCGTATCTTTGTCTAAACATGATGAAGGATTTTTTTTTCGGAGAAGGGAGAAGTAAAGGATGGCAAGCATATTATTTGTATTCATTATGCATGTAAAAGAAAGTATTATGCTTTATATATCGGGGAATGTATGCAGTGGCTGTACTTTTGTTATGATGTAATATATAAGTATATCCTTTCACGTAGACTTTGGTTGGTTTTGATCCATTCAAGATTACAGTACCACTTTTCATTGTGACTGCTCCGATCTTTTTAGTTTATCAATTCCGTCGCACGGAACTTAATTCAAACACAGTAACTTGGCCAGTGCAACCTCAAAGTTAATTCTATTTAACCGAGAATAATACAAAAAAGTTTTTTTCTACAATTAATTCATTAGTCATAATGTATCTTGAATACTTTCTATTTTCTATCCAAACAGAGTGATCAGTTTCTTTTGTTTTTGTTTTTGTTTTTGTTTTTTTTGTTTTTGTTTTTTACTTTAAATGTGAGTTAACAAGAGTGGTTACTGAAGCGGAATTTGGTCCAATTGCAAGTGACGGTTTCATTTTAGGGAATATCCAATCATCAATCAAATCTTGATTGAACCACTCAGATTACATTCCCCATAATGCATATTTGGCAAAGTGTTTTTTTATTTTTTTTATATAAATTGACTGTTGTTTATTTCCTGCCCTTTTTCTCCTGTTTTTTTTCTTTCTTCTTTTACTAGACTTTTCTTTAAATACATTTAATACATTTTGTCTATCATTTTCACCCCCTTTTTTTCATCTCTGTCATAGAAATCATAAATTTGTATATCTTCGATACATACAAGTGACTTTACTTTATTTTTTTCATACGCAGCAGCAAACACATACTTTCAATTACAAACAAAAAAAATTACACTTTCTTAATTCTCAGCAATGATGATCAGTGAACCAACACCCTTTTCACATCCCTTCAACTTTAACGAACTTCAGCAGCGAGTGCACCCACTGTCTGCATCACCTTCAGCAGCCAATAGCTTTTTTCGTACGACTTCACCACCTATCAACGATGATGTTACTACCATCTTTGTCGTAGGATTCCCCGAAGATATGGCCGAAAGAGAGTTTCAAAACATGTTTACTTTCTGCCCTGGATTTGAAGCAGCCTCATTAAAGTGGCACTGCAAAGATCAAGAAGATGAAATTCCCTCATCATCATTGAACGGTAAAAAGCAAATGGTTAGTATTTATAATATATAAAAAAAAAGATGGGTTATTTTATATTATATTTTTTGTGTTACTGGAAATTAAACACCAACTGCTACCCCCCTGTAGATTGGATTTGCTCGATTCCGTACACGCTTAGAGGCACTTGAGGCAATTGAAGTACTTGGTGGTAAAAAAGTCGATCAGGACAAGGGAACTGTTTTGAAGGCAGAGATGGCAAAAAAGAATTTACACATCAAAAGAGGTTCTGCCGGTCAAACAACATCTGCATCCTCATCTACCACTTCTCAACCCATTACATCCACAACATCCTCTACCTCTTCTTCTTCTTTGATTGATTCCAGCAAGTTGAGTCGATATGAGGCATTTTCACCTTTGCCAAGCGATTTATTCTCTTCTCATCAAGATTATAAATCTGATTCTTTTATGGAAAACATGGCTTCACCACCTTCAGCTTTTAGCAGCGAGTCATTGTTTTCAGGCAGTGGACTTCGATCACAATCATTCTCGGTTGATCAGGATTTGGGGAACGGAACAGGATTCATGGCGATCAATCGCCCTCCTTCCTTTCCTGTCAATAATGCAAGCATTATTCCCTCTAGATTAAAGTCATCCTTGGAGGATAGCACTTATGTAATGGATCCTTATCATTATTTGTCAAAATCATCACCCGTACCAAATGACAACATCATTAATAATAATTCATTCTTCATGCATCCTCGTTACGATTCCTCATCCTCATTCAATACCACTCATGAACAGCATAAACAGCATCAGCATCAGCATCACCATAGTAATTCAACTACATCCCTTTTAGATCAAGATTTGATGCGTATGAGTTCACTTTCAGTTTTGACAAATAACAACACTAGTAGCCCACCCTTAGTATCACCTAGATCTAATTCCGCCGACCAAAACCCACCTTGTAATACACTATATGTAGGCAATTTACCACCAAACACTTCCGAAGAGGAACTACGACAGGTCTTTTCTTGCTGTAAAGGTTATCGACGCATGTGTTTCCGTACAAAGCCTCAAGGTCCCATGTGTTTTGTTGAATTTGAGGATATTGTTTATGCTTCTACTGCCTTGAACGAACTCCAGGGTCATAACCTCACAAACTCGGTCAAGGGTGGTATTCGCTTGTCGTATAGTAAAAACCCTTTGTTCATCAAGCCCACTGGAAAGGACAGCTCTTTTAAACAAATGGGTAACATCTTGATGGAACGTGCTGGTAGTAGAGACTTTGTATTTGATCCTCAATTGTAAAACTATTTTCATTATAATCACATATATCACACACGCACACACTCACGCAGAACAACAACAAAAAGCATCTTAATATTTTATTTAATTATTTCTTTGTTTTCCCACCATACATATTAAAGCCAAAAAAAAAGGAAATAAAAAAAGAAAAACATTCCTATTTTATTATTAATTATTATCATTTCTTATATCATTCCTTTATAATAAATACAATGAAAACTTTATAAACTAAAATGCTTTATTTTCTTCAACTTCTATTTCTTGCTCTTCAAACCTCTCCTGAGATTGGTTTTTTAATTTATTTTGTTTTACCATTTGATTCAATTCCCGATTCACCACATTTTCTGGGGATCGACGTGGTTCTAAGGGAGAAACACATATCCACATAAAACCTACTACTTTCATTATTCAAAAAAAGGAGGGAGGGATCGTTGACTACTTCATCTATAAGGATCTTGCTTGAAATAAAGTTTTATTCCAATTGAGTCCTACATATGAAAATATGTTGTTATATATAACCAAGAATGAAAATAAGCTCGCTATCCCGCTCACTTTACAATACGCATTTATTGTAGTATATAAACGAAAGAATATAATAATAATTCTTGAGCTAAATAAATACAAATTTCGTTCTCAACAGAGTTATTTAATTTCGATTTTATGCGAACCATTCAAGGTGTATATTTGTAAAGAAAAAAAAATAACATTTATAGCGTTAAGCCTATCGATACTACTTTCGGGTCCATGTAAGTTATTGGTCTGTAGCATAGCAAAACATATACATCATCTTCGCTATATGCGATGTCATTAGTTTTATGCTTTACTTCTGATAAAATTTACTTGATAAAAATTCATTTATTTATCTTGACCACTTCTTGTGAAGGAGACAACTACAAATACTTATCAATAGCCATTATGTTTATCTACTTCCGAGCAAAGAATCAAACACACTTTAAATGCATTTCCTTATACAATGAAATGGAGGAGAAAACAATTACTCGACAAAGTAAATTTGATACGCTTTCCATGTCATGAAATGTCCAAAAAAGAATACCAAGGAGTAAGAAGCTGGGGATACATGTCCACAAAAGTTCAAGATTGGCAGAACAATGAACATTGTTTCTAAGGTTTATGTCATAGACAACAAAAGGTTTTGTTTTGAAACTGTTTACATACTCTCTCAATAGAAACATCCTACAAGAACGTTGATCCCACCTATTTTAGATCAAGGTGCATTAAAAATTCCTTTTTTCAAAAACTGAGAAAACCCTAATTAAACGGAATACTTGAAGCAGTACAAGGTTGGTTTTGTTATACGAAATGGAAATTATATCTCCGTTAAAATCAGGTCAAAGATCCAAACGAGAGTGTACAATAACACCAATCGATCCCATACTAAACATATTTATACAAAGAAATCCCACAGCCATTGAATCTTTCCATCTATTTGTAAGCCCAGGTTGAGAGAATTGAATTTGTCTCAAAACAGAAGGCAACTTTATTTTTGGTAGCTTCTTATTAAAAAGATGGTACCCATCCACCTGCAAAATCTAGCGGGCTTCTTCTCTTTTTCTTATAACCCAGTATTCAATTCTCATTTATGACACTTTTAATAAAAAAACAAATAAATATCCTCACTGACTGTTTAAGGGATAGTCGACTTTAAAATGGAATGTATAAATAGAATGTTGTTTATTTATCACAAAACATATTTAAACTTTCTGGTGTCCCTGATCGAATACAAAAGTTTTTTTTTTTTCATATGCTCGTAAACGGATCATACTGCTCACATGACGTGTCACCATCTTCCCCGAGATACCCGTTAAATGTACAGCTGATCATTTTGAAGCTATTAAGAACATAATACAATTATTTCTGCAAGATCTCATCTCTTTTCTCTCTTTATCATAAAAAAATATGATATTTGATACCATTCATCGTCATGTGGACTCTTCGTTAGAGGTATATCAAGTCTTGACAAAAAAAGAAGAAAGAAACCGATTTTTATAATAACATTATTGTATCCTCTTCCCATCCTTTTTTTTAAAGCTCATAGACCATGAAGCACTTGATAAACTGATATTAGTAGATATCATTGAATATTGTCAAGAGCGAGGTATATATTTCAAAAGATAATAGCAATACATGCTTGTATATCTTATTCCTTTACTTAGGCTTAAAGGCTGACGGTACAAAAGCAGAACTCATAGATAGATTAATAGAATGGGTAACGATAACATGAAAACTAGTATTCCACGTATCATCTCATCCACAACGTATTTTAGAAAAAAAACGTTAGGCCCATCCCAGCACCCTCTACACCTCGTCTTTACACTGCACTCGAACTACTTCCAGATAGTTCCTCCACGCTTCCACCACAAGATCGATACGAGTTGAACTCACGCGATTTATCTGCATTGTTTTTGGATGACAGTAAGGATCAAGATATTCCTTATTCGGCATTATCTATTGGTCAGAAATTAGGAAGTGGAGGGTTTAAAGATTGTTATATTGGATCTTATAAACAAGTAAGCGTTACCTGTTTGGTTTTTTGTGAATGCATATATTAAGCTGTCATATAAGGAACCTGTTGCCATAGGTGAATTAAGATTGACACAGTTTAATGCAGTTGATATTAAAGAGATTAAGCATGAAATCAAAGTTTTAAAGTAGCTGGACATCTTTCAAAAACAGAGGAAATGAATCTAACAACTTTTGCTTTTATTAGGCAGTTAAGACATGAAAATGTGATTCGGTTTATTGGAGTTTGTACACATCCGCAGCACCTTTGTATCATTACAGAACTGTGTTCAAAAGGTGATTTGTTTGATGTCATTCGAAATTATAAAAAACCTAGTTTTTCTCAATTAGTAAGTACGGTTGACTCGAAGGAATTAAAAACGCTATTAAAATCAATCATTAATTTATGATATATAAAAAAGGTCATGTATATGTACGATATTGGGCTAGGTGTTTCGTATTTACATACAAGAAGGTAAATCGTACGTATATATGGTTTTACTCATTTATACTCACATCCTTATTTGATATAAAGACCATCCATTATTCACAGAGTAAGAAAAAGAGAACCAACACAATTGAAGAAACATGGGTGCTAATTCTCAACTTGTTATAAAAG
>VCJJ01000480.1:6271-17878 GCA_024139415.1 Backusella tarrabulga | reverse complement strand
GGAGAAGAAATAAATAAATGAAAAAAAAAAAAAAGAAAAAGAGAAAAAAAACGACTCTGTTTTGCATCAAATATATAAAAATATTGTCACGTGTTTCTTTTATTCATGCAAATCCCTTGTATTATTTGATGAATATAAATAAGCCCTTGGGCTGAGACTACAGTAAAATAAAATAGAAAAAAGATGCAACCATTAACAACATGGATGTCCAACTAATATAAAGGGAGGACAAGGTGACAGACAAGGTAAACAAGCGATTTCATTTCATGTCAAATGGAAAAACTGAAAATCGTTTGGTAATGAGACAAAATGTGCACCAATCAAATGAGAGGAAGATCATTTAAAAGATTATGTTGTTTACTCTCAAACAGGCGTCATCAAAAACTGGAACTGTGGGATAAGTAGCCATTCATTTACTTGCATATCTTTTTATTTACTTTTTTGGTCCTATTTTTACAATATAGAAAAAGGTTATCATTTTACTATTACTTGCTGGAATTAAGGTTTTCCTTTTCTTTTTGTTTAGCTCCGAATTCCGCCTTTATTTCTTTTTTAAGCTTTCTTTTATAGATGTATATTTTTTTTACATATACAAAATGTTCAGCTCTACTCCAAGTGACCAAATAAATATATAAACTAGTTTTCCGTTTCCTTTTTAAGGTAAAAACAAAACAAATAAAAGAGCTAATTAAAGTTCCATAAAAGATCTTGACATTTCGTATGGGACATGAAGGGTTTTCTTTATTTATGGTCTTTGTATATATTGTAAATGATAGATATATGTATTTTATTTATTTATTTTTAAATCTCTTCGCTTTATTCCATTTAATCAGTATCAAAAGTGCAGGTAGTACCATATGTCTTTCCACGAATGACAGCTAAAATATATGTTTTATAAATACCTTTGTCCAACCCCCCTTTTTTTTATATATAAAAATAAAAACTTACCTTCAACTCTCAATTCAACTTCACCAAAATACATCTTGATAGACAAATCAACTTTTTCACCCTCCATGACACCAGTCAAAGCGGGCATAGGGATGGTAAAGTTTGCGACCTTGCGAACACCTGGACTTGTGGTATATCTTGGTTGTTCCTCGGTATCGGCGGCATATAGGGTACATGTGGTATGATGAGGATAATAGGCAAAGAAGTCCTTTGAGACGCAATTATCAATATCAAGAGGCTGGCCTCTACGCACATAGACGGAGAAGCGGTTATCACAGCGGACGGAGCCATCGGCACGCACAATCTTGTAGTTGGGGGGATCGATGCCCTCCTCAAAGGTGGTGGTTGTGTCGATACCGTACCAGTAACGAGGGATACGGGTCGTGACAACACGTGGGTTGAGACCGAAATAGACGGCGCCTCTGACCACGGCAAGCTCACAACGAGGGGGCACAGCCACAAGGCCAATGCGGGAGCCAAACTCGGTCTGCACACGCTCAAACAGATAGTTTGAGGAACCAAAACCACCTACCAAAAACACGGCCTGAAGGGACCCGGCCTTGACGAGCTGGTCCTCGATGAGGTTGAGCACCTCCTTGACGACGGGCTCGAACACCTCGGACTTGAGCTCTGCGGCGGTCAGGCACAGCATACCCTCCTCGAGGCCAATCTCGGGCTTGTTGAGCGAGCCCAGGTTCATGGCAGCGGGGAGCGAAATGAACTGATCCTCGATGCCATCAAACTGGGGCTTGATCAGATCAACAAACGTATCCATCATGGTCTCAAACGCAGATGCTGGGATCGAGCTAAGATATTCGCGGAACTTTTTTTTTAATAATTTGCGCATACGACGATCCAAAAAGACGGAACCGCACGACTGTCCGTGACCCTTTGTTGATTCTCTTAGTTTTCTGCCGCTGTGTTCGTCGATTTCAAATACAATCAAATCTACAGTTCCACCTATGGTATATTATGAGTTATCCGCTCGATTATCCCTTCTTCTCTTCTTTACCTCCTGCATCACAAATCATGAATTTGTCACCGTGTCTCAGATTGAATTGCTCGCACTTCTTTTCACAGTAAAGGGCAGCAGCTTCGGGCTCGGAAATCAACATGAGTCTATCACGATGGTCGCTCTCTTCGATAAGTCCTGCTTTGATGGCAGCATCACGCATAGTGCTCTTTGCACGATCTGACCACATGGCTGGGACTGTCAAACACTGTTGTATACTGTATTATCAGTATACCGTATATTACAATGCTACTACAAGCGACTTACATATCTAAACTGATGCTGACCATAGTTGCGGGCAAAGCCCTTCTTCAACTCGCCCACGACGTGTTCATGGAAGGCATGAAGGTAGTCAGCAATGGCGTCGACAATGGTGAGGCCATTGGGTAAAGGTGGAAGGTCTTTTGCGATATTCTCGTCCAAATAAAGCTTGTACTGCTTCAATAACACCGAGTTACGTGCCGTAGGTCGTTGCATTTCTACTCGAGCAGCATTACCCCATTGAGTCATTTGGCTAGAATTTCCTTGATAAAAGTTGAGGGTGGGTGTCTATTTGTATTTTATATTTAGTGTTATTATTACTATTATTAATCACCATGGATATTGTGTGCTTACTTTGGGATATACATTGTTGTTTTGCTTGGGCCTGTTTTCATTATTTATTTATTTATTATTCTTATTCTTATTCTTATTATTGCTATCATTATCATTTCTCAAATAACTCATTTCTTACCATCTCACAATATCTACAACTTCGTCATTTTGAATAAAGGCGTAAGCACAGCCAGAGAAAGTGGTACCTAGAAATGATACGAAACATAATAAATATATTTTCTTCTTATTCAAACAACCTTATTTCTTTCTTTACCAAAGTCAATGCCAATGACCACAGGATAATCGTTTGGATTGAATATTCTTCCTGCCATCTTCTTATATGCTTTTCAAAAAGGTCAAAAACAAAAAATTAAAGAATAAAATAAAAGAAAAAGAAAAAAAAAAGGCTGTTAAAAATAAGTTTTTGTGTGTGTCCTTCTTTTTTATTTTTATCTTTGTTGACCAATCAAAAGGGTGACTCAAAATGAAGAAAAATCAAAAAAACACATGAAATGATCATCTACTTATCTTTTTATTTTTTTTTTTTCGATAAAAAATGTCATTTTGCAACTTTTTATTTCTTTTTATAATAAATAAATAAAAGAAGTTATTTTATATATAAAAAAAGAAGAAGCCCTTTTGTTTCATGATGATTCTTATTCTTGATTAGGTTTAGACTCTTCCTCCTCCTCTTTTTTGTCCGTTTCTGTAAAAATAAAGGTCGGTAACTCAAAAATCAAAACAAAATGGATATGCCTCCGTTCCTTAATCCTTACCTTCTGCATTTTCAGAGGACCACAAGGTCAAGTTGTCTCTCAATAATTGCATAATAAGAGTGGAATCCTTATAAGACTCTTCACTTAGCGTATCCAACTCGGCAATGGCATCATCAAAGGCCTTTCTAGCCTGGGAACACGCCTCCTCGGGCATATTCATGATCTCATAGTAAAAGACCGAGTAATTCAATGCAAGGCCCAAGCGGATGGGGTGCGTGGGTGTCAGACTGGCAGTAGCAACTTCCGCAGCTTCTTTGTACGCCTTGTGAGCCTCCTTGATGGATGTCTCACGGCGGCCCTCTTTAGCGTGCTCGGCAATGTAGCGATAGTAATCGCCCATCCTATAAGATATACTATTAATAGACCTATTTATAAAAACCCATTTTACTCTCTTACATTTTGTAATAAAATACTTTAGCCTCTTCATCCCTAGTAGTAGTCATGACATGCTTTAGGAGCTCGAGAATACGATCGCACACCCTGTACAGCTCTTCCTCAATCTTTAATCGATAACATTGGATTTGGATGACCTGGAATTCGTGTCCTTTACCTTGCTCCTTTTGCTCGATGGAGGAAACAATGCGCCAAGAAGCTCGGCGGGTACCAATCACATTCTTGTATGCGACCGAAAGCAAGTTGCGCTCTTCTACGGACAATGGATCATCCAACTAATATTATTATTTTATTTTAGCCTTTGTTTTATTTTATCGTTTTAAACTGACTAAACTATCGTATTATTATTTTTTTTGTTATTTTACCTGAGCTACTTCTGTCATGAAATTGGCCATTTCTTGATTGTTTTATCATAATGAAACATTGATGAATAATTTTCATCCCTTTATTATTCCCCTTCTCTTTTCTTACCATCATAACGTTCGGCTTGTTCGGCGATCTTGGCCATAAAAATCTATTTTTTTTTAAAAAAAAATAATTTAGACTTGAAACACACGCATACACACACGCACACAATATGCACTTACTTTATCTTCACGTCCCTATTTATATAAACAATGAATAGAACAAAGACAACAAGGATAATATTATTAAATAAAATGTACTTAAGCCTGTTTATTAATAACTTACAGTCATTTTGAATGTTCTAATAAAGCAATAACAATAAAATTATATAAAAATTAAAGAAAGATACAAAGAGAGAGAGAGAGAGAGAAGAAAAGAAAAGGATAAAAAGGAGAAGGGGCATATAATCTATAAAAAACCAACTTTTATGTTGTTGTCGTCACAAAAAATAAACAAAAAAAATAGACTCTCTCCTTCTAACCACTTATCGGCTGCTCCTAGCATAGATCAAAATACTAACAAACGATAAACATCCTATAGTCGCCCACATGACCCTTCCGCCAAACTGCTCATAGATCAAGCCACCGAGTAAGGCACCTAATCCACTGCCAATACCATTGAAGCACATGTTGAGCAGCCCTTGCGAGCGGCTCTTGAGTCCCATTGGCGCCAATGCATTGGCCTGTAGGGCGGCCGCACTCCACGTCATAGAAAACCCGACACCGTGCAGCACCTGGGTCGCCGTGGTTAGCATGACGCCCCACGAGAGCGTCGATGAGATGTAATAGATGAAAGCGCGATACACCATGATTCCCTGGCCCACAAGCAGCATGCGACGAGTGCCCAGTAGCTGATGGATCTCCTTGAAGAAGAAGAAGCACACAAATTCCGTGCTACTGCCTAACGGCCCCAACAGGCCGGTCATCGCTGCAGACCCGTGCAGGTCATTTTCGAAATAAATATAAAGGAACGCTTGAATCACCGCAAGGGAACAGCCCATCATGAGCATGAAGCCATAGAATGCTTTTGCGTTGGGCTGTTTTAGCAAATCCCAGAATGACTCCTCCTCTGCCACCGCTGTTTCTTGTGCAACTGCAATTGTGCTATCATTTTCGGATGAAATGGCACCATAATCTTCGGAAGAATCATCCAGTTTCTGATATGCGGTTTCCTGTGCCTCCATATCGGTAAAAAAACAAGTGACGATGAATCCCAGATTGTACACTGCAAACACAATAAACAGGGCATACGCCGAGCCCAACTTCTCAATCAGTGTGCCCGTCAAGAAGACAGATGATGCAAAGCCTACAGGCACATACATCTTTTGACGTCCATAGAGGCGCTCGCGCTGGTCGCCCAGCACCCGAAACACTATCGCATCCACGAGCGCGGCGATAACGGGATATCCAAAGAAGGCGTAGCCAAAACAGCACAGTGAGACGAGCAGGATACGGATATTGTCGGTTTCTGCGATATAAGGAACACCTGCAATGGAAGATATGCACTTTTTTTTTATATATATTTTATTTTATTTTATTTTAAATGTTTTTTATTTATTTATTAATAAATTGCATAAATAAAAAGGGGGGAGCTATGTAAAAAATGAAAAGCTTACCACTAAAGCAATGGCCATGTTTGTCATCATGATTTGCTTATAGTTGCCATGACGATCCACAATGGAGGTCCAATAAGGAAAGGCAAGAGAAGAAACAAAAGGAGCTTTTTAAAAGAGAGTTGTATTAGATATAGTTTTAACAATAAACTGAATACGTTACTGATAGAATAGATGAATCCGATTTTATCATTGCCTAATCCCAACACCTTTTTATAAAACAAGGGTAAAAACATCTGCCCTGAGCCTATACATCCAATACTGAAAATACAGAGTAATTTCAGCCCTAAATAATTGTTTCCCATTTTGTTTATGAAAAATGAAAGAGAAAAGAAAAGAAAAAGAAGACATTCTTATTTTCTTTTTCTTTTTTTTTTTTTGATTTAAAAAAAAAATACACACACACTTCCAAATATAGTAAAAATCATCTTTTTTATTCGTATTTGTAAACTGTTATTCTCCGGTTAGAAAGGAAACTGAAGATCATCGTGGGAGGTCCTTTGATAGTAGTCAAAGCTATGTCGTCCAATGATGGGATGGAGTCGGATCTGATCCTGATGCAAGTGTCCTAACGAATGCGAGCGTTCAAAGTCCTCTTGACGGCCCATATCAAACCGCGGCGATGTCACGGCAGACAGATGGCGCTGGTGCTGATAGGATTGCGAACGCACAGGGGACGGCATCGGTGAGGAGCCTATACTGGAGGGTGACGGCATCGTAGGAAATCCATTGATATTGATATTATTATTACTATTATTACTTATTGCGGATGTGTTGTATAGATTGGTGGGTATAGAGGAAAGTGGATGCTGATAAGTGGTGATAGGTGATTGGGGTCTATTATTGTTATTATTAAAGGTATTATTATTATTATTATGATTATCTAAACGATGCTGCTGTGGATGGGAATATGGGTGATACAGCTGACTTTGTCCGATACTGCTCCTACGAATGGAACCAACAGACATACTTCGTGAAGGATGAATATGACGATCTATAAAATAAAAAAGTGAGTCACACTGACAGTATATTTTATAAAATGAGAGTAACCAACCATAAGAATTAGGTGGTGTCAACTGCCCTGAAGGATCATCCTCCGAAGAGGGTTCAACTGTCGGAGGCACCCTGAAATGATGTCTTGCCAACAGCTCGGGCGAGATCTCCAAACTTGCCAATTCGGGCATCAAAGAAGGCGTGCGTAGCTTTGCGTCCATGACCTCTTGTGGATCGTAGTAAGAAATCAAGTGTTGTGCGACACCGTTGACAACGAGTGACATGGTCTTTTTAATCAGCCCATCACTTTTGAAACGAAACGAGTCAGAGAGGCTGCCCACTAACTGTCTGTCATGTCGCTTGTTGCTGCCCCCTCCGCCCTTTTTCTTGTCCACTTCACGGTAAATGAGGAAATTACCAAGGATACGTGATGGGCTCCACACTCGACCATCCGTCCATCGTTTAATACCTTTTGGGATGTGAGTTGTTTGTATTTACAAGTCATCAAACGTTTTTACCTGATTCTCTTTCGTCAAATACAAAGATGGAGCCTGATCGGATCATTTTTCTTTCTCGTTCCTGTAAGCGTCGACATATCTTGGGTAATAAGCCTCGACGACAGCTTTCGAAAATTAAAAGTGCATCTTGTGTTGTCTCAATGTAGCCATGAAATGTCTCTGAGATCAGCATGTTATTATTTCGACCTTTTTTTATTTGTGTTTTTTTTGTTTTGTTTTCCTTCTTGTTGTTTAAGCGAGAAAGAGAGAAAGAGAGAAAGAGTATTTAAAAGAAAGAAAGAAGAAAAAGAAAGAGAGAGAATAAAACACAACCAATATTAATAACGAATGAATTATCCATTATCAAACATGTCACACACTTTTATTGTTGAAACGGTACATTTTACCCGGGTTTTTTTTTGTTTATACATTTGATTGTTTTTTTTTTTTGTTTTAGCAGCAAGTAGCCAAAAACAGCACGCTTTTGTACACTCTTTGCTCTTTGTACATTTATCCATGGAAAGGAAAAATACACATCATTTCACTATATCCTTTTTTTGTAAAATGCAGAAAAAAGATCGCGTAAAATGTTTAGTACTTTTTTCACACGCTTGATTGAAAGGCAGGGACGTCCTTCCTATACGTCAGATAGGACGGGGGGCTAACATTTTTGTGGGGAATGAAATGCGGTTTTTTAAAACGGAAAAACGATTCAAAATCCAATTTATTTTACGAAAAAGAAAGAGAATAAGAATTTTTATGTGAAATATATTATTTATACTTTATTTTTTATATATAAAAAAATGGCTGTGCTGTATATGTGTATAAAGAGGGATTTTTGAACAAAAAAAGGGGCAAAATAAACAAAGGAAAAAAAAAGAAGAAAGAGATCATGTAATTTACATAAAAGGTATTTTTTCTATATCTCCCCTTCTCTTTACATCATACCACCCATACCGCCCATACCACCCATAGGAGGCATGGCAGGAGCACCGCCCTTAGCAGGAGCATCGGTGATCATGCATTCAGTGGTTGTCAAGAGAGAGGCAACACCAGAAGCATCAATGAGGGCGGTACGGACGACCTTTGTGGGATCGATAATACCACGCTCAATCATGTCACAGTATTCGTCGGTGGCGGCATCATAACCCCAGTTGACATTTTCGGGGTGCTCGTCCAACAACTTGCCGGCAACAACGGAACCTTCACTACCGGCATTGTCAACAATGGTACGGCAAGGGTTCTGGATGGCTTGACGGATGATGTTGATACCCAATTGTTGGTCAAAGTTAGCGCCCTTGAGCTGGTCGAGAGACTTGGCAGCCTTCAAGAGGGCAACACCACCACCGGGAACAATACCTTCCTCAACAGCGGCACGAGTAGCACACAAAGCATCATCGAATCTATTAAAAGAAGAGATGAATAAAAACATCAAAACCACTTTTATATATCCAAAATTTCCTTACCTATCCTTCTTTTCACCAACTTCGACTTCAGAAGCACCACCGACCTTAATGACGGCAACACCACCAGAGAGCTTAGCAAGACGTTCCTGGAGCTTCTCCTTTTCGTAATCAGAGGTGCTGGCATCAGAGATGGCGCCACGGATCTGCTCACAACGCTGGGTGATGGCATCCTTGGAACCGGCACCGTTCAAGATGACTGTATCCTCCTTGGTGATGGTGACGGAACCAGTGGTACCAAAGAGATCAGGGGTGGCCTTATCCATTTTGTTATCGAGCTCGTCAGAGAAGACCATGGAGTGGGTGAGGACACCGAGATCGCCCAAGATGGACTTGCGGTTATCACCAAAACCGGGTGCCTTGACAGCGGCAACCTGGATCTGACCACGGAGCTTGTTGAGAATACAGGCGGCAAGGGCCTCACCATCGAGATCCTCGGCAACAATGAGGAGGGGACGGCGCTGGGTGGCGGCAGCCTCCATGGCGGGAAGGATATCCTGCAAGAGGGAGATCTTCTTTTCAGAGAGCAAAATCAAGGGCTTCTCAAACTCGACCTTCTGGGTCTTGGTGTCGGTGATGAAATAGGGGGAGATGAAACCGCGGTCAAAGCGCATACCTTCGGTGACCTCCAATTCATCGTCAATGGTCTTACCGGCCTTGACGGTGATGACACCTTCCTTACCAACGCGTTCCATGGCCTGGGCAATCATGGCACCGACGTGCTTGTCACCGTTGGCAGAGATGGTGGCGACCTATAAAAATTAATAATGATTAATCATCCAATTCTTTTTCTCACACAGGACCCTGTTCCTTTTTTTTGGTGTTTTTTTTGTTTTTTTGTTGTTTTTTTGAATATTGAATGGAGCTTACCTGGGCAATTTCAGAAGAGGTGGTGATAACCTTGCTGTTAGCCTTCAAGAATTCAATAACATGGTCAACAGCAAGCTGGGAGCCACGACGCAATTCCAAGGGACTGCAACCAGCAGCAACATTCTTGACACCTTCGGTGAAGATGGCACGAGCCAAAACGGTGGAGGTGGTAGTACCATCACCAGCCAATTCGTTTGTCTTGTTGGCAACATCTTGAACGAGTCTATATAGAGAAATCAATTCACCACTCTAATTTTGCATATACTATATCTCGTTACCTGGCACCCAAGTTTTCAAACTTATCTTCCAAAACAATGGACTTGGCAACGGTAACACCATCCTTGGTGATCTTGGGAGAACCATAGGCCTGTTCAATCAAGACATTACGACCCTTGGGACCCAAGGTGACGGCAACGGCCTTGGCCAAAATATCAACACCACGCAAGAGAGAGGCGCGACCATCAACACCAAACTTGATGTCCTTGTGGGTGGAATAGAGACGGCGAAGAACACCGGTGGAGGAACGAGCCTTGAGAGCGAAACGGTTCATTTGTTAGTAAGAAAAAAGGTGAAAGAAAGAAAGAAAGAAAGAGGAAGATTAATGTAAAAAAGAAACGGTGGTCATCTTTTTTTTCTAGGTCGAATTATTATATAAGGTTTTTTTTGGACCCCCGGCCTTTGTGGTGGAAGCAGCTAGAAAGATCAAGAAATCAACAAAGGTAAAGGCTGTGGCTTAGCAATATGATTTTCAATAGCGATCTCGCTTTTTTATTTTTCCATTTTGATGGCTTTCTTCTTGCATACGCTCTCTCTTTATTTCTATCGACTGAGCCCTCTCCCTATTTTATGGCACGGAAGATGTGTATCATGAAATAAAATAGCCTAATGTATACTCTCCATGTATGTGCACCTTGTCACAAATGTTATAAATATGGTTTATTTTAATAAACATGAAAAATGGTCCAAGTTTTCCCACCCTTTTGAACCAATCATGTGCGTTTATTTTATTTTATTACTCAAAATTATAGAGTTTCCATTTGATTGGATCCTCATGCAAACATTCACTCATATCCTTTTTTTGACCAACATGTCCACCCCCAGTGATTGTAATTACACTTTGCATTTCTATTTACATTGTGTGTGAGCGAATACGAGCTTAAAAAAAGTATACATATTAAAAGAAATGGAAGAACAAGTAGAAAGAAAGGAATTTCTTTCTTTCTTTCTTCTTTTGTGTGTGCTTACCTTTCATTTTGACCATCACTATTATAAAAGAAAGCTTTATTTGCGTATCTTTGAGGGAATTGTGACATATATTTACCAATGTCAAAGTTGTCACTTTTCGGCTAGATTAAATATGGAAATTAAGTAAAACCTATCCTCTTTTGTTACTTCATTTGATTGCAAATTGATTATTTATTTACCTTTTCTTTTTTTTCTTTACTTTTTCTTTTTTTCTACTTCTTTTCTTCTTAATATTACTTATTGTTACCTTAATATTAATAATCACCTTGTTTTTTTTAATATATCATTTTATTATTAAATATTAACTAAAAAGGATGACCTCTCAAAACATCAATATTGCATTTAAAAGAAAATCAGTGTAAGATGATTAACAAAGTAGTTTATACTAAACAGATGATCATCATAAAAGTATTATAAATAACATCATCATCATAATTAAATAGAAGCGTTGCAGGCTTCTCGCCTATGTCATTTTCACCTTCGTCCCATACAATGCCAGCCATCTTTCAGCACCGAGATAGCTTTGTTCATCAACGAGAGTTGGAATCCGCCTTTTGTAGTGATCTTGTGTGTTGCGGCATCGAAATAAAAGACCTGCATGAACTACTTCATCATTATGAAGAATCGCATCATGCACCTATCGATGAAGAAACACCAACAACAGAGGAAGAGGGTGCAACTTCCGCAAGACCAGAACCCATCGAAGAAGACGACGAAGAATCACCCTTTCCTTTACCAACCCAACCTCACGAACTGGCGGCATTGAGTCCTCGTTTAAATACACCCCAGATTGTTTCCC
>VCJJ01000475.1:10538-23630 GCA_024139415.1 Backusella tarrabulga | reverse complement strand
ATATATATATATATATATCTCCTTTTTCTCTTTTTTTTCCAGCCACTTTCACCTTTCATTTGTGTAAAAACAAAAAAATGTTTAATTTATAAAAAAGCTTTGTGACAATGTGCCATGTATGGCAATAATCACACATTTTTCATTTATATTTTTATAAAACTTTCAGCATTTACACAATGCTTCTCTCAGACAGCCTCTGGATCGAACCCTGGGAAAACGGTTCTCCCTTTTTTCTCCCCAAAAAAAAAGAGAGTTCATTACCCATTCGTATTAGTTTAAAAGAAGAAAAGATGAACTTGTTTTCCTCTTTGACTTATTGGTATCTTTCAATAAATGACATGACATTTGCTTACAAATCCATATGCCTCCTTTTTGGGGTGCGTGATTGCATTCACCTGAATAATTTTAAGCAGATATAATTAGTTAATAAAAAGCAATAAAATGATTGGTTGGTTATACAACTTCGCTTTAGATGACTTGTACTTGAGATATTCTGTCTTTCAGTCATGACAGAAAGAGAAGAGGAGAAGAAAAGGAAGTGGAATAGAGAATAGTATGCATTCACTTGTAGAATGATCTATGTCCTTTATTTATCTTGGAATCAACTAATTTTCAAAAAGCAAGAATTGGTAAAAGCAAACGAGACATGAAAAGAGAACATAGATAGCAGATGTTACTTCGTCTTGTATGGATTTAATAAGAAAGAGTATAAAACAAGTGCTTGAATTTCTTTTGGCTGACATTGACCAAGAGATCCAAGCCATGTTTGACTTGCAAAAGTTTATTATGTCGCTTTTGATTGGTTAACTGGTCTAAAAAACAAACAAATGTAAACAAATAGACAGACAGACAGAAAAAGTTTTCTTCTTCCTTATCTACTTGTGACAAAGCCGGTGTAAAGACAAAGACCCAAGAGATGGAAATGGATAATGAACGAGCATACAGTCTTATAAGGGCCATTCCATTCATGTCAAAGACAATTGTCGACGACACGCTGTATGAAAAAGTGCTGTCTTTTCTAACCTCTGTCATTTCTAAAGATCATGCCATTGTTGATGACTTGATCGAGCAAGGGCTATTTGACTATATAAAACAGGTATTTTTACTTTCTATTTTTTTTTTCATAGACTCCAAAGAACATATTCAGAGATAAATATTAAACCCTTCAAGGCATTTGACGATAAAGATCAAGACTATCGAGTGATCACCTTGTGTTTAAGGTTATTGGGACAAATAGTGCAGTATGGCGGCTCTGAGGTGTTTATAAAGATGGAGCAGTCGTACCTATCATTTTTAAATGTCATTACATTGGGTTTAAGAGCGTCAGAGGCTGCATTAAGATGTGCATCGATAGAAGCTTGTCGCTTGTTTGTTGGTTGTGAAAGAGGGGCTGATTGGTAAATAAGAATAACAAGAAAAGCGTTGCATGTGTGTGTTAATGGAATATCGTATATGTGAAAAAGGTTATTAAGGAATGAACATGCAAATACATTTATTTCCATCGCACTACTTGATCAAAGCAGCTATGTTGTGACAGAAGCATGTAAACTCTTTTCATATTTGCTTGAATTTAAAGCCAATCATGGAAAGACACTACGCGATCAAATGGATCCATCCAAGCAGATCAAGCACACACTCCAGCAAGTTCAACTGGAGCAGAGCCAACTGATGTCATCATTGGAGTTTTGCTGGACCATTGTAAACACAAAATGTGATACTTCATTGGAATATTTAAGAGATACACAATTGGTATACATACAAATATAAATGACATGCCAAAATGTTAACTCTTTTTCTTTTTTAAAATAAAACAAAAGCTATATCCTTTAGAATCCCTATTGTATTGTAACAGTAGAATGGTTCGGGCTCGCGTCATTGAAATACTATCAGTGTTATTTGAATGGGATTCCAATCCATTGGAAACACTAGGTAAACCCACCAGCAATGAAATCGACCATTTGGACCAATGTTACGACAGCATGTTTAACGTTGCCATCAGCATTATTGGAAATGCAAGTCAAGTGGACACGTTAACAACAGGAGTATCTGTCATGGACTGCAGCTTTGTACTTTTGAAAAGAAAACCAAATTACTCATCAGCTGAGACTTGTTTTGCGACATTGCTTGCCTTGACAGATATTTGCTTGGATAAGAATGCTGATACTGGACATGAGCAATATAAAAAGAATGCTAATGATTTGTTGAATAAATCAACTCGAGCCAAGCCCATGAAGAGGTCGTTATTGCAGTCACTGCTTCGCGTCATTGATACGTTATGCCAGATATATCCAAATATCATTAAGGCAAGTTTTCCATACATAAATTATCATTTTGTTGTTTAACGTTTAAAAAAAATAGGATATGAAAACGATCCATCTTTCGTTGGGTGTATTAAGCAAGCAATCTCTTTTTTCAGACCAACGTGTATTGAAAGCAAGTCTCGCATTACTTACAACATCGCTTTATGGATTTGTAAAGATGGAGATGCTTGCTTGTATTCCTGATATTGTATCAAAGTCCATTAACCTGCTAGTTGACATGCTGGACAAGACAGCGCTGAGCTGCAGAAGTATCGGGCTTGTATTTGAGTCATTTAATACCTTGCTTAGTCATGATCACATTGGCATTCTTGTAGCTGAATCTGTAAGTATTTTTTTTTGGGGAGAAAGAGAAAGGGGTAGTTTTTCACACCATTTATTTATTTTTATTAATTTATTTACTTTTTTATTTATTTATACAAAAAAGTATATTTCAAACGCATTTGTTGATTCGTTGAGTTTAAAGTTCCTGGATACAGAATGGGATGTACGTGATGCCACTATTGAATTCGTTGGTTTATTGTTCAAACAGGTACAGTCAATATCATTCTATATAATGAAGCTTACTGAAATGGAATTATATTATAATAGCCGCTGAGTAAAACCAAAGTGGAATTTGCATTAAAATATAATTTACCCTTATCTGTTTTCAATCGTATTCAAGATAGCGAAGCTTATGTGCGTGCATCTGCATTGGATGTACTACAAGTAAGTTATAATTATTAATAAAAAATAAATAAAAAAAATGGCTAAATGTATACATGTATATTATCTATAGAATATGATGAAAACAAAAGAAGGATGGGATTATATTC
Organism: Backusella tarrabulga; assembly: GCA_024139415.1. Lineage (NCBI taxonomy): Eukaryota > Fungi > Mucoromycota > Mucoromycetes > Mucorales > Backusellaceae > Backusella > Backusella tarrabulga. The sequence continues at coordinate 20,497 of VCJJ01000475.1, read as the reverse complement.
AACAGCATAAATATAGTAGGGAATTGGCATCGACATTACCAAAATTACTCTATGATTCAGAGGCATTTGTAAGACGCGCCACTTTGGATGCTATTTTATGTTTGGTTTATAATCGATCATGTCAAGGAATGGAAATGGATGCAAACAGTCATGACCAACAATCGCTAAAGTAATGTGATTACATTGTATACTCCACCGTGTTTTGCTAATCAGTATATTTAGCTCTGGGATCATTCGCAAACTCATAGATGACCAAGATCCAGATGTTCGCATCCGTGCATGTAAATTGATTGAAAGTTTATGGCTTCTATATCAGCACGAGATGCATGAGCAAAATAAACGCACAACAGATATCAAGTCGATACATTTTTTTCATGCTATTCAACCGGGCTCACTTTTGATCCAAGCTGTCCGTGATATGCAACGCTTGGTTCGTATTGAAGCCGTACGGGTGATTGAAAGTATACTCGAAAACGCTGGTCGACTGGAGATCCACGAAAATCGCGGTAAGAGACAGGCCGATAACGACTTTGATGATAAGTATACGTCCTTCTTGGATTTATTGACGACGGTGGATATCAATCAGGTGAAACAGACTTTAGATCCCGAACATTTGTATGAAGAAGCCTTTGATATTAATGCAGATATGATGACACATTCTATCATCCCTAGTAATCCGGAAGATGATGTGAATATGTTGGATTGCTATTAAAGTGTAATAATATATATAAAAAGCACACAGGTGTGATGTTTTCTATTTTTCTCTTTCTTTTTTTCTTTTTTTTTTTTGTGAAAGTGTATAATCATTTATCCGATAAGAAACCCAACAAACTTTACAAAAAAAATAATAATAGCCATTTTACAAAGTAGATACACGAAAGTACATGTCTTTTCTTTAGGTTTTTTCATGTATTATGAAAGTTTTGTTTATTTATTTTGATAACAAAAGAAAAAGGAAAAAGGCGTACGTATCTTTATTATCGGCCTTCCAGGGGCGATATTCATGCAGACAATGTGATTGGACTGAATGATAAGATCTATCATCCGACAATTGTATAGTGAGAAAAAAATTCAAGAAAAAAAAACGGAGATTAAACGAAAAGCATACACATCTCAAAGTGTAACCATTGAAGGTGCAAAGCAAGGCAATGAAAAAGCAAAAGTCGCTTTATTTCGTTTGCTTTGTTTACTACGAATATGAAAAATAAAAGCTTAGCACCATTGTCTTCTCTTTAATAAAAAACAATAAAACTAAATCAAATAAAACACAGATTCATTTACCATGTGGCGAGTAATGAATGTGGCATTCGACGGACCACGTGCTTATCGGAGTCTAACTTTATGTATTATTTTTTTCTTTTTTCTCTTTTTCTTTCAATCCTGTTCCTTCTCCCCCTTCTCTTCTCCTGTTCCTTTTCTCTCTTTTACTTTTCACTTTTATTATACTTCTATACCGCTACTTGGGTATTTGCTTATAGCTCTTAAAGTAATACCAACAATAGCAACATCTTACATTAATCATACCACATAATTAAACCACTTTTTTATCAGTAATAATAAAAGCATCAGCAAGCATGGCTGAACATTACAACACACCACCCTATGAAAAAAGCCTTGAAAATCGAACACTTTATCCACTATCTAGTCTTTCAGGCAATAGTCCATCCAGCTCAAGAAGAGGTTCTATAAATGAAGCAGCACAGCCATCGTTACGTCCCTTACATTCATTGTTTCAGTCACCGCCCTCTTCAAGAAGATCATCTATTGCTGAATACCCTACATCACCCGATACCAATGCAAATATGTGGAGAAGGGAATCATTACCCTCTATATCATACATCACAACAGACATAGAACGTCGTCACTCGATTGCTGTTTCCAGTAGCCAAAAGACACCTTATTCCAGATCTCCCGAGTTGCGTGTCAGTCATAAATTGGCAGAGCGTAAACGAAGAAAAGAAATGAAAGATTTGTTTGATGAATTACGAGACCTGCTACCCGCTGAAAAGGGGATAAAAACAAGTAAATGGGAAATCTTGAGTAAAGGTAATTATAACAAAAAAAAAGGGGGGAGGTGTTTTGTTTTCAAATTTACTCACTTGTTTGATTTAGCACTTGAGTATATAACATTACTAAACAAAAGAGATATGATGCTGGAAAGAGAAAAGTCTGAGCTTATTAAAGAATTGAATGCATTAAAAAATGCATAAAGCACTCTTTCTTACTATTCGTTTGATACCATCTCCTTATTATATATATATATATATATATATTCTTTCTTGTCAATTAAAAAAAAAAAGGATTACAAATATCTAATTCAAGCTTTGTTTTTTTTGGTCCACGTGCTAAGTCTTTTAACTCCGGTCCCAATTACTTTTATATACTTTATTATTAATAATAAAAAACAAAAACCCATTCATTAGTGTTCATAAGCGAATGCATCTGTTTTCTCTGAATCGTCTACTGTGTTTTTCAAGAAAATGAGAAAAAAGGGAAAAATAATTGAGAAAATATTTCAAATAAATGAGAAAAAGCAGGGGAATAATTGAGAAAAGAGAAATATATCATGTATGAAGAGTATATTTCAGACAGTGAGCAGATAAAGAGATAGGTAGCCATGTAGCAAGGTCAATAAAGTCATATTGCACACCAATGAGGGATAGCATGATATAAAGCAACAGAGTAACGCATCAATAGGACAGAGGTAGATTCAGTAGATACTATGTCTGGCGAGCCAGATATACTATATTCCAATATTTTAGTATCATGCCTTGGATTAATACCAATATCTTCACCTCTCTTAAACCCCCCCTTTTTTTTCTCATTAACCTTTTCTCAATAATTTGAAAATATTTTCTCGTTAATTTGTAATTTTTTCTCATTTTTTTGAAAAAGACAGTATATCATCATTTACCAATTTGGTCAACAACGATAGTATATCTGAAATGAAAAAAAAGGCCATTTTAAAGTGTCAAGAAATGTGTTACAAAGTATTTTTTGGACAATGCTTATTTTCAAATAATTCCTTATTTTTCTTTGTTCAATTCATTGTAAATCAGAATTTCTCGCTATTGGAATACGCGCATATCCATTTTTTTGTTTTAAGAAAAAAGTAGCAATCACTTCCTTTACCTTTCAAAAAATAGAAGTGGTACATGGACCTTCTGAATGATTGCAATGCCAAAGGAAATAAGCTCTCTGCTGACAATCAAAATGAAAACTTTATTCTGAGTTTTATTTTATTTTTTGCTTTTTTATTTCTCTCTCTCTCTTTTTTTTTTTCCTTTTTTCCTTTAACCTTTCTCTTTTTTCTCATCCTTTCTATATAAAGGCTTGGCGTTCATATCTTTTAAAAGATGGATGAAAATATAAAAAAACTCAAGAAAAAAAAGACAATCTCAAGAAAGCGAGATCGACTCTGGAAGTTTATATTTCCACAAGATAACAAGGAAACAATTGGAAGTGAGCAGCAATCTAAGATTGACAGTCTATCCAAGTTTGCACAGCAAAATATCTCGGTTGTTGTTGATGAAGGCATCTTCCAGTCGGCTCTCGAGAGAAACGACTGGGACCTCAAAAAGGCCATGGCGGATCTGTCGGATTTTGAAGAGGCCACGCATGGTATTTTGATCGAACCACCAAGCCCATATACCACCTTGATGGGCTCCGAAAATGATGGCGGCACCTCATGCTATATCGACTCGCTTTTGTTTGCCATGTTTATCTCTATCACAGCATTTGATCCTTTGCTTACCTATGATATTCCCTCAGAGGAGGATGAGGATAACAATGCAAAAATCCAACTACAAAATCTGGTGAGGCTGTTTGTGAACAAGATGAGAAAAGGTGGGTTGATCAAGGCCGATTTCGTTCATTGGCTTCGACAGATCTTACAGGAAGCACATTGGACAGGTCAGGACAGTCGGGGTAACTGGTCTCAGGAAGATGCTTCAGAGCTGTTTATGTTTCTTACAGAGGCCTTTGATTTGCCTTACTTGCCTGTAAGTCTTTCTTTTTCTTTTTTTGGGATTTGGATAAATGGGAAGGCTTCGGATCTTTTAGTTCAAAAGGGGTATTTTTTTCTTCGTTTTAGTCACGTTTATCAGGTGTAAAAAGATTTGTGCTTATAATATGTACAAAGAAGTTCATGTACTTATGCTGATGAATGACAAAATTAGTTTCAAATTAGATTATTCCATGGCGCTAATCAAGACTCGGATGATGATCGCTTAATGACAGATCGAGTGTTGACACTGTCTATACCTCAGCAAAGCTCCAACAAGATTAAACTGGAAGACATTTTGTTGGATTATTTCTACAACAGTGTGATCACGGGTGTTAAACGTCAGGTGGAAAGAAGAATGTCTTTGGTTAGATCCAACTCCAAAACAACCAACACCATTGATCCTGAAAAGAAGCAGTCTATCTTGGCCCCAGATGCTGCAGAAGAAGAGGTAACAGCATGGCAAGTATTGGAACTTATACCGTTCTATAGTGCAACAAACGAGCAAGGAGAGTCCATTCAAACACAGTCCGACGCCTCATTTCCAGACACACATATTATTTTGCCTATTGTGCTGAAGCGTTATCAATACGATCATGCTGGTGGCTCCACAAAGTTATCTCGAAGAGTAGAAATTCCTTCAACAATTGACTTTAACAGATTTGTCAATCAGAATTTCGATGATCCAACTTGTCCAACTTGCGGTCAAATGATTGATTGGACACTTCATTTCAAGAGTGCGGTTTGTCACAAGGGCAACTCTCCATTCTCCGGGCACTACATTGCGTATTCTAGAGTACCTGTGGATGAAGATGAATATGTTTGGTTGAAATTAGGTGGGTTGGCTTCAAGTACAAACAAGAGAATGATAAGCTAATATGGCATCTATTAGATGATATGGATAAAGAGCATCGTGTTACTCGCATCAAAGAAAAGAATGCCTCTTCCATTTATAACGATTTGGCCGAAAATGGATACATTTTGCTATATGAATTGGATAAAACATGTAGCCATGCGCCAAAAGAAAAAACAAATAATGATGGAAAGAAAAAACATGGACATCACCATCACCATCAACATCGATATCGCCTGAAGGAATCCTGTAATATTATGTAGAATATATTTATATATTCATCAACAAGTGTATAAATATACATATTAGATTATTATTACTATTATTATTATTATTATATTATCTTTTTTAAAAATGAGTGATTGGATACACTTCTGTGAATCGATGTCTTAAAAAGGGTGCCAAGAACAATCGACCCGTCAATGTCATGAAGCTTAAATGTGCGACAACGCAAGCAACACGCTTCCAAGCAGTAACTGGCGGTGCTTGGTGTTTCTTGGCGGATGACTTGAAATATCTTGCTTGTATAAAGCACGCCAATCCTTGCATTGTGAAGAAGCAAAGGTTTTCCAGTGTGACTTTGCGACAAACACTCCAAATGATCAATTCATGGAACACGCCACTCACGACAAATGTCATAAGGCCTCGTGCTTCATTCGAAGCTTGTTTTGTTCTATTGCCTATGAATACAACACTGTGAAGTAAATTTCGCACTGTTCGGTTCCATCGATTGCTAAGGATGGACTTGTTAGAAATGCATATATGATTTACTTTTACCACGGTTACCTCCAAAAATTTATTGGACTATACAAAACAAAAGCATTACTGCTTGAAATCACAAATATATACACATTCTTAACAAATTACCTTGTTGCCAGAAGAGGAGAATCAAACATGTCAATCATACACCAGCCAGTGATGGCCTGAGCCAACCCCGCCATGATATCCACACCTCCCAACACCAAATAAGCCTTTAATCCAAACAAAAAAGTCCAGCCCAGGCTTTGTCTGCTGAGCCACGGATATTGTAACATAAGATCCGGCATTTCCGGGAGCAGGGGCTCCACGCCAAGCAAAAGCACGGCCAGCTTTGTCAGACCACGCACAACCTTGAGTATCCCCCGAGCGCGAGGCTCGTTGGACGGTGTGCGGTCTACCACTGTTTCATACAAAGCTCGGACCCAGTCCGTCAGCGAAAATTGTTCAGTGGGCAAGTAGGCGCTGTAGGTTGCTAGGAACCAGGGCACAGCAGCGAAAGCCACGTTATTGGGCGAGAAGGGTGAGATGACGGCTAATGGAACCACGGAATGAAGGACGGTCATGGCGGTGGCAAGATGCTGTTTGCTGACGCCCAGTGTCTTTTGGTGCCTCAGTAAAACATAGTCGATGCCCAGTATGCAGGCATAGAAACCGGTGAGTTTTGCTGTCGGCACTATAATGGGTTTTGGTAGTTGAGCATTGCTGATTGGCAAGGAAAGGATGGCCATTATACTCTTTATACAAAAGTGCAGCAAAAGTGAATATAGAATATGTATATTAAAAATATAAAATGTTTTTCCGGGCTCAAGTGACTTTTTGACCCTTTTTTTTTCTCCTCCCTTTTCGCAGTTATAAATAAGCAACATGCCTGATATCGCCAAATTCATTTTTAAACCGTTTTTTTAGTTATTGTTCTTTTTCTTTCTTTTTTCTCTCATATAAATGTTTGTAGACTACTCAAAACCTCCTTTTTTTGATGTTGTGCTTCCACAGGCTATTATCGTACCAAAGCTTGCTCTTTTAGTCTTTTATGCCACATTGCTTTTTATCGACTTTGTGTTACTAAAGCAAAGAAACGCACTACAAGTGGTGACATCTCGCCAATTGCTTGCTGCAATGTCGGTTACTCATGCCATTATTCCACTTGTGATCACCAGCAACAGTCCGCCTTTAAACCTGCTCTACGCAGCAGCGCCGTGGTTCCTTCTTTCGCACACCGCCCACATGCCAGTCGAGGACCTCACGTTTTGGACATGGATCGAAAGCCTATTCAACATCACACTGGATAAAGAGCTGTCTAAAGAGGGCGATCACCCGTTCAAGGTCAGGCTAGATGGTGTTGCGAAGATATGCTTGGGCTTGGCAAAGCTCTGCCTCATGTATGGTGTGATCGATCGGACTTTGCCTCGCAGGACAGAGATTGCGCTGGAATATCCGTGGTTCAGTCTCACGAGCATGGCTTATACGTTGCTTTATGGCATCAAGGCATATCTTATGTTAGGCATTGTTGATATTTTTATGGGGACAGAGCAGGCTGTGACGGGTTGGAGGATGATTTATCTTTTCAACTCGCCCATTATATCTTACAGGTAAAGTAACGGACATGTAAAAAGGTTGATGTTGGTTTAACCTTTTCCAAACTAGTCCAAGGGATTTTTGGAGTAGACGTTGGAATAAAATTGTTCGTAACCTGCTTCATGAACAAGTTTTTACACGCAAATCCAGTACTGTTGTAAAGGACAAACCCAGCAAGTTAAAAACAAAGAATAGCCTAGGATTTTGGTCAACACGCGAAGGAAGAGGCTTACTTTCTTTCATTGTCAGTGGCATCTTTCATGAGCTGATCATCATGTCCTGTTGTCGTAGAATGACGTTTGAAAACCTGGTGTATTTCACTTCACAAGGAGTGGCTGTTTTAGTTGAGATCAAGCTGCGTCAAGGTGCTCTGAAGCAGGAGCCAGCGGGAACCACTCGCATCTACCTTATTCTCACACAGCTATTATTTATGATGTCAACGGGTCGTCTGTTTACAGGGCCCTTTTTGCGCTACCAATTTTTAGAGGAAAACGACATATAAATATAGACATTCATGCTTAAAATAAATTGCTTTAGACTGATCACATGTACATTTCCCTTTATATAAACTCTTTTCAAATAATGATATATTCATGTTGGATAATGCTTTGTTTATTTATGCTTAAAAAAAGGGGGAGGAAAAAAGTGTAATAATGAACTAATCGAGACGTGTATGGAAAGCGTAAACAGACTTGGCTGCCCAGACACCATCCTTTTGCAATAGCACAGCACTGCGCCAATCGGGCTTGTTTGGAGAATCAGGGTTACGGCTTGCCTCGAGACAGAAGCCAGCGCTGGGTCCAATAGGTACACCTTGCTGCTTCCCCTTTGCCTTCAAAGTATCAGGGATCCAACCACCAGTGTAGAACTGGAATGCTGGCTCAGTGGTGGAGAAGTCGAGTTCGATACCGGTCTCTGGAGCGTAAACGGAAACAGCCTTTCTCAAGGGCAAAGCAGACGTATCGGTTTGGTAATTGTTGTGAATGACATAAGGGTGATCATAGCCACGTGTACCCTGTAAATTCTCCATACGTGCCCCAATGACTGCACCAGCATTTTCGCCACTAAAGTTCATCCATGGCGCTTCAGACCAGCTGAGGACTTTTCCAGTAGGCAAGCAGTCGCCGTCGCATTCCAACACTGCCTTCACCTCATCTGTCATGGTAACGCGGTGGTCCAAAACATTGGGGGTGATGGCGACACCTGTAAGATTAAAGTACGAGTGGTTGGTAATATTTACCACGGTATCTTTATCAGTGGTGGCATGGTACTCGATGATGAGTTCATCCTTGTCTGTAACAGTGTAGGTGGTAGAGATCTTGAGGGTACCGGGATAGCCTTGATCATCATCAGGTGACACCAAATCCAAGCGGATTGAAGCAGGCTCTTCTGATAAAATGGTAGCATCCCATACGCGTTTATCAAATCCTTCTTTACCTCCATGAAGCGCGTTGGGTCCATTATTTACCAGGAGAGAGTATTCTTTTTCATCAACGGTGAATTTACCGTTACCAATACTATTTGTACACAAGTCAATGAAAAATCCCATCTATTACACTTACACCCACTTACCGATTAGCAAAGCGGCCAACTACAGCACCGAAATAAGGATTTTCAGGATTCTTATAGTCCTCATAATTGTCAAAACCAAGCGCCACATCACGAACAGTACCAGTTTTATCGGGTGTCAAAATATGAGTGACGGTTGCACCATAGTTAAGGATCATGACAGCCAAGGTCTTGTTCTTATTGAACAATGTGTATTGATCAATACCAGGGGCAACGTTGATTTTAGAAACTGACATTGTGTTGATGAAATATAATAGAAAATAAAACGAAAAGAACAAGTAAAACAATATTTACTTTTTTTTTACATTTTATAATAAAATAGGAAGTTTCTTTTTTTTATAGTTTGAGATCCCGAACTTTCCAGCATGAAATGCTAAACCCACATTTTTCTCTTTTATAGCAGCTTGTCACTGAAAAAGTCGGTATAAAACTATAAGTTTTTTGGGTGATATTTCATTGTACACATCAATAAAAGTAATTACTCATTGAATAAGATGTAATGATACATACAAGAAATATGTATAGCCCCAGGCTGGCTTTTATTTTATTTGCTCTGTATAACTAATAAACAATATACGTCATTCATCTAAATGTCTTGTACAATATATCTAAAACTTGATTTTAATCCAATAAATACCGTGTAGTTCCAAGACAGCTTACTTAAGCATTTCCATGTTAAAAGAACAAAAAGAAAACTTGTGCTCATATATCCCGATTTCTGGTTGTTTTCAAGAGCTGTTTTGTCAAAAAGTAAAACAATTCAAATAAAGAATGAGATTTGGCCCAGTGGATCCGAGGTAAACAAGTGAATGATTGCTTTGAAGTGGCCAACTTAAAAAGTGGCGTTGACTATCCAAAATGTGCGTCAAACTATTGTTTTGAGTCGAATCAAAAGTCTTTTTTATTAATAAAAAAAAATAAGAAAACAAACGAACGAACAGATTTTTTCTTCACTTACAATGCGAGGTATTATCATGTGTCAAAACGTTGTAGATGAAAAGGAGTATATATTACCACTTGATAAGGAAGAACGGGAAAAGATAAAAAAAATCAACCTTTTTACAAGGGACATTCCCTTTTCACATGTTATTCTTTTTTCATTTAAAAGTTGTATTTTTTGGGATCTACTGCGAAAATATATCAAGTGATGTCAAATTTCATCATAGTCTTATCGTTCACACAGTGCCAAATCCTTGGTTG
>VCJJ01000473.1:41421-74593 GCA_024139415.1 Backusella tarrabulga | reverse complement strand
CTTTTTTTAAAAAAAAAAAAAAAAACGAATATTCATGTAGGTGACTTTATTAGTTACTTTTTTAAATATAAGCGCCAAATTAAATATCTTATTGTTTATTTTAAAAAACTTCTTAAATTAAATACATATGAATATTTTCAGTTTTTGAAGATCCCTGGACAATGACTTTAATTATGTGAAACATACACTTGGCTCATTCTTAGAAAGTGTAACGTTACACTATTCAGTAACTCCATCTGAAAAAACCATGATATTTTTTGCCCATTTGTGACTTAGATTGAGTAAAAGACCTACTTAATCCTTACAGTTGTGCAAGTAGCCGTTGATCATTTGTATCCGAAAAATATGTAAACACTAACATGTCTAAGTGACATGTTAAAGAGTGAGAGTACACACTCTCTTTTACTCTTATTTTTTTTTATCTGAAGAGAACCGAATGTCTAATCGTATTCACATGCTGAGGTTTTCACACAGCCATAAAGATATGGATACTCAAAGTTTCCCTTTCATTCTTAAAATAATAAAAACCCTAGCACAAGAGAAAAAAAAAAGGAGCAGGTTGACACAATAATATAATTCAATAATGAGTTAATTTTCATATGGGCTCTTGTCAAAACGAAAATCTAGAGTGAGCTCGAGATCACATTTTTTCATGAGGACGAATACCCTTTTTCAGCAAATGGTGACATAGTATCTTTCGAGCTTCTTTATCACCTGTTAAACATAACTCATATGCGCATTTCCTCTTGTAAAATATTCAGCGCATAAATTCTTAAGAGGCGGTAGAAAAGAAAATAACGTATCCGCTTCGGAAATGAGCAATTTGACTGGAGTGACATTGTTGTTTCTAGAAAAAGCTAGCCAGCTAATTATTTCTACCTCAATAATGGCATTGTGAACCATTAAAGCGTGGAATACAAATTAAATAGTAACATAACTACCACCCATTTTAAGAATTGTACAACAAATTACATTGTCTTTACAGAGGGGTTTATGATTCTAAAAGTAGTTTGGATTGATTATTTCAAATCGATTGACTTGTAGTTTTTCCTTCTCATTGAAGAAAAACACTGTTGATCAATTATCATGTGCCAAATTCTTTGATTTATTTAATATATTCCTACTGGTTTATGAAATGCAAATGATTTATTTCTGTATATAACTGTTCCATCAAGGAAAAAAAACAGATGGATGGAAGTTCAGTGTTCCCTGATTTTTTTTAAGTTTTGGGATTAAAATTGGCCAATGAGAAAAAAAATCAAACGTCATTTGTAAATCCAAACATTAATAATATTCCAACATTTTATTTCTGATTGTCTTTCTATCTCTTCTTTCTCACTTTTTTTCACTTTTCACCTTTCACTTTGTATCATAATAATTTTGAGATTTTTCTGTTCATAGCACATTTTGACCAAGACAAGGAGGATCAACAACTTTAGATAGTCTTCATCTTTTTTTTATTCATTTATATATATATTTATGGAAACATATCGATCACTTGAATATCACTGTTACGACAATGTTTGTCACTGTGATTGGAGATTGACAATCTACGATTGTGTAGAGTCACCAGCAGCACGTATCATTTATATAATTAACATTGCAATTTCTGGGCTAGTCTCTTTAATTGGTAATAAGAGCACAGACTTAGGTATATGCAGATCAAAAGTTTAATTTGTGAAATGTACATATATTTAGGTATTGGACTTATTATCAACAGAGTAGGCATCAATGGACATTCATTTTTGGACTTGGGCTCAACAAAAGGATGCTTGAGACCTAAGCCAATTGACTGCATGCTTTTGCTATTAACAGTGTTCAACATACGTATGTGATTATTGGCCCCATCAAACTCCGTTGTTTATTTTCTTTCTAGCCATTTTTATTTATCTTCTTTCTTTCTTGATTTTTTGTAGTCCGCTTATTGACTAGTGTTCTTCTTGTTGCCGATGCGTCTCCAGATAATATAATAGCTCGTTCTTGTAAGGAGATGTTTAAGATTTGTTTTTATTTTATTTTGGAAAATGCATGCATCTAACTTTATTATTGTAATCTTTATTTTTACATCTATATAGTCATGTTTGAGTAAGTTGATAAAATAAAGACAATGGGAAAAAAATCAATTCGTTAATTAACCTTATAAAACATCAGATTTCCGTGGCAATTTGGGTATGGGGCTTTCGCTCTCTATCTAGTTGGTATTGCCCAGACCTTAGCAGACGTAAGTTTAAAAAAAAATAGCTGAGCTCAAATCTTTAAAATAAGATATTATAAACTTTAATAAGAGCAATGTGTATTAATCGACCCTTTGAATGAATAGAGTCATAAAGCTATTTCTAGTGGTTGGCTACCTTCACCTCGCACAGTTGACATCCTTGGACTTACAATTTTTCTCACACCTTTCATTGCCAATAACATTGTTTCATTGGCCGCCGGTGCACTGGCGAGAACTCATCTCTTTGCGGCAGAAATTTGCACCCGACTTTTATACGTATTTTGGTTTATCCATTGCTTTGGCCTTGCTTGTGCTGTCATTTTTTCGGGTTCCAGGTTGGTTCGCATATTAGATAAGCATTTGGACAAGTTTAAAACGTCTGGTCCCAGATACACATCTGTTAAAACCGGTATTTTCAAGGTAAGGTTTAAATTATAAATTTGAAAGATAAGAAAAGTAGTAAAAAAAATTACTAAAATAAACGCGGGTTTATAGATCCGGGCTCTCATGGGATTGATCTCAGTATGTCTTTTCATGTTTGCAGTGTTTTTGTTAATGTATGGTGTTTTACGTGATAAGATTATGGCTAGTTTGCCTGGAAGTATTGCATTGTCTGCCATTTGGAATTTCCTTGGTCCAGTCACCACTATCTTTGTTGAAGCTGCAATTATTTTCAAGTAAGTTTTTTTTTTTAAAAAAAAAAAGTCAAATTCATACAAATTATGCTGACTTTTATTAATTTTTTTAGTCCAAAAGTGGGAGAAAACTCAAACCTGGGTCTAAAAAGCTCAAACGAAAAATCTACAGATGCTTACGATACCCAATTTTCTACATTTGCCACTGGTCCCGAAACGAGTTTCCAAGGAACATTGAGCACTAATGCTTTTGATGAATTACGACAACAACAAATGCAATATCAAAATGTGTTCCAAAAGCACAACGGAAAAGTACCCGGGACAACGCTTCCGGTAACAAGTGCTAATATGGGTGACAATTTTGCAGTCCCTACTATCTTGACTTCCCCATCTGGTATACCCCTGAATGATGTAGAATACAGTGACCACAATACGAATGACTCGAATGTAACATATACAGATGATAGTGAGGTGCGAAATAATAAGATGCATACACGAAACTCCTCGCAAGAGGAATTAGTTCGGTTACAATGAAAGGAGAAAGACAAATAATTATTGACGAGAAGGATTATCATATACCTTTCTTCTTTTCTTTAACTTTCTCTCATCTTTCCTCCTCATGTTTCTGTTCTTGTTTGCAATATCGACACCCATTCTGATTCTTGTTTTTCTCTCTTTCTTATTAGAACTTGCAAGGCGGAAAATTTGACACATATTCAGCATAATTCAACTTGGACAGTACATAATCCTCTACCTCTTATGTCTCTTTAATTTTTCTCTATTATAGCATGAATTTCCTTTTGTTTATTTACATATATATTTATTATACCTTTTTATTTTGGTAATTGAAAAATAAAAATAGTTCATTTCAAAACTAACGAGATTTCTGGGACTCTAAAAAAAGTATATACATGTTCTGTTTCGTTTTAACATAAACGGAAATGGTCTGTTCCCCATTATTGAGTATTAGAAACTGTAAATATGGGGGGTCATAATACACAATCAAAAATAATATCAAATTTGGAAGCTGTATTTAATGAACGTGTTTTTCTCTTTATTTGGATGTTTCGGGTACAAATTTTGATTTCTATAGAGTATATTCCAAAAGTCTATTTTCGAAAACCATTCCAACTCCAATAAAACCGTTTTTCTTTATTATTATTATTATTTCTTATTTAATAGGTACTCCTGGAAGCCATATACATTTAATACATACTGTAATATTTATAATATAGTATTATACTTATGAACGTGTACAAAGTGGATGAATGGCCCAGTTATTCATGGTCATTAATCCTAAAACAGCGCTGGGCAGTAACGATCATTGTTCTTCATTAAAGAATTTCTATGAACATTGTTATTTCCCCTTTTTTCCTGATCTCTCAAATCATATAATCTTAACTTTAATTTTTGAAATCTAGTCTTATAGGGTTGGATATCTGCATTTAGATCAAAGTAGTTCCACGACTAATTTGGCTACGTAATTAGAACATGATGCTCAGTTTTTTATTCTATGATTTCTGCTCCAAGGTGTTTATGTTGTAACAACTTTATAAACTAAGTAAATGTACCATCGTTAGGCCCTTTTTATAGAAAGTACGTCTCTCATTTCAATTGCTATTTTACTGTGATATTTATGGAGATAACATAATAGCTACACAGTTACTCCTTCCTTCTTCCAAGACCATTTCTATTTTGAATGATCTTTTATAGTTGAGACTTTGGTACAATGCTCTTCTTTACTAAATTTAGATAGGAGATAAAAAAGAAATGACACCATCACCTTCGACTTCGAAATTTAATTTTAGTACTAAAAGCAACATTTGCGGGGAATAATTGGAGCACATCAGATAAATACTAGGTTTTTAATTCGATGAAAAATGTAATGCACTTTTCATCAACCATGAGATCATAACGTGTCTGCAGCGGAACAATCGGACAATTCACGACGCAATATGTGAAATATGTTGAAGGGTTTCACTCAACTCCTCCAAAACCAACCATACTTGAGTCTCACATATGTGGTGATCTATTTTTATAAACTAAAGGTCATTTAGCAAAGGTAAAAGTGGCTATTTTCGAATGTTTAGGTATATTTTGTTTTCAATAGGATTAGAAAGAAAGTCGCTATAAAAGATTGGTGCTTATGAACAACTAAATTGCAGTGCTCTTAAAGAAGTTCTTTTTTTTTCTTACATTCTCCCAAAAAGAAAAATCATGCAGCATTTATAAAGGTAGCGCAGACTCTCAATTGGAAATGAATATTCGAGTGCTACTGTAAACTGTGTTTTTTTTCATTAATACTTATTGAAAGAGTCCACTCTCCCTTTTATTTTGATTGCTAACTTATGCAGATTATCTTCATAAATAGTGAGTTCATGAGTTGATTGGATTAGAGATAGGCATGTTTGTTTGCTATACATTTTTCCTTTAAAGGTCACATTATAAGGTTGATAAACTGCAGCAAGTTTTTTACGCCAAATATTGGATAAGTAGCTGTAAGAAAGGGCCGTTAGGTTTCATACAATTTTGAAATAGGTCAGTATAGCATCCATGAATAGTAACAATCGAAGATAAAATACAGCAGAATATTTATAAACCAAGTAAAATGGTTTTGATAATAAGATATAATTACTTCTCCGAATGCTAAAATGTTATATACATACCTCTATTCATCGTGTAATTTCCAATATCATCGCCTGTAGAATGACTAGGACGTATATCTCTTGATTTTTTAGTACTTTTATTTGCATTGTGCATATTACCTACAACCAGTCATGGGATTGTATACAAGTGTCTGGTAAATAATTGTCCTAGTTGTTGCTTGTTGTAAATAGTGATTAAGGAAAAAGCAGATGGCCTTGCCACATACGATATATGAATGGCATCTGAACTTGAAATTTGGTCAATTTTACTATTTTTGTTTTCTTTCTCTTTTTCTTTTCGTGGTCTAATGGATTCAAACACAAATGTCGTCCTTTAATCTACCAAACTTCTCTCAGTTTTCAAACTGGGATCACTCTAAAGCAGAAAACAAAGAATCTCTTGGTATTTCGGACACAAAAAGATAATAGAGAAAACGGTCTTTATTCACCCATTCTTTCCTTTTTTAAGAATCCAAATGGCATCACGAATCTTTTTTACAGTTGAAGGGACTCTCAAATCAACCGTTTGATATTTTGGAAGCCATTCAGTCCAAGAAAGCAGAGAATTCAACAATCACCGAATCCGATGAACCTTCAGTTGATTCTATGCACAGTTTCCCGATAGAACAGAGCGATCAGGAACAACAACAGGAGGATATATGGACACAGCCAGATCAGAAGAGTAAATTGTTTACACTCTCTTGGGAAACAAAACGACAACATTTTCCAAGTCCCATTCAAGTTGAAATGGCAGACTATACAACACCCTTTTTGACCGAAAGTTCGACAGGTGCATTTGAACCATTATTAACATCTTTAACGCATTTTACAGTCAAGCAAGATGCTCTAGTAAAAGGATTACTGCAGGCGATTGCTGGTCTGCCTTCAGTTTACTTTAAGTGGTCGACAACAGAAAAAAGGTTCAAATCTCGCGTCTCTTTTAGAATATTAGATGTCAGCAACGCCGCAACAGAGCCCATCATCGACCATCTGCTGTTGTTTGGTACTTATTTGAAGCATCTAGACTATGTTGCTAAGCAGTGTACATCAAATCCCAGGTAATCAGTGGTATAATGAATGTGAATGATAACATAGTAATCATGTGTGCATTAGACGGTATGGCTTGGTGGGGATGGCTTTTGGTTATTGTGTATCTGAGCTGTGTTTATATATCCAAAGATCAATCATGGATCTCTTTAATACAGTCGAAGAGCTATCTCTATTACACATATATCACTACATTCACAACCTCTCACTAATTGTACATAAAATGGTATTATTGTGTCATATTAATGATGACTCAGAGGTGAGTGCAATTATTATGAATATATATATATATATATGTGAATTGTGCATGTCTGACAATGATGAATGCCGTGTTAGAATCTCACACCCGTTATGCTTGAGCATATCCGAACATATGGATTCTATATACCCTTCGGGTGCGATATCCTTACTTTACTTTTTAATGAAATCCAGCAACTTGATCTTATTCAGTTCGGAAACATATCATTTTATAAGGACATTTGTCTCTCAATATTAACATATACCAGCGTTCCCTATCTGTCTATCCTGAGTCAATGGCTAGGTCTGAAACAGCACAATAATACAGAGTGGATGGATTTCAATCGTATAAATGATCCATACAACGAATTTTTTATCTGTGAAAAGTCTAATCCAGTTGATGCATTAGATACATTCAAGGTGCGATATAATATACATATAATGTGGCGGTTTCCAAGTGGTAATCCTTGTTTGTTTTTAGATACAAAGTAATCCTCAGCTACCTTATTTCATCAACTCAGAACTCAGCTTGTATATATTTCGATCTGGCATGTCATTGCACTTTTTAAGACAAACACTTCCGTCGCATCCTCTCTGCAACCTTCAAGAGGACATGTCGTTAAACTGTATATTCTTGAGTAACAAAAGTGAAATGTAAGTTTTCTCTAATCACGTGAAATGTAATGATCACTGAAATATCTTTTAATTTTACAAAAAAGTTATATCGAGAGGCTGTTGGAGCTCTGTGCACTTGTACGACAGGATGAGGGATTTAATTACTACGAGGCGGATAACGTGGTACCAACAGAAAATATAACTGAGACAAAGCTGTTTGGTGCCTCATGGGCAAACAACATAAATCAATTCAGTTTGCCGGATCTAGATAAAATGGATGTACTGACAGGACAGTTTACCATCACATTGTCTCTTATTATTGAAGCTAACAATACCAATGCACATGATTATTTCATTCCTACGCTTGACACCATCACTATTGAGAATTATATTAGACCATTGCAAATATGGTGTCCCTTGTTAAACAAATCATTCATGACATGCTTCTTAACTCGGTTTAAATTGGAATATCACTTATCTTTACTTCATGACTACTTTTTGCTAGCAAATGGCGTATTTGCTTCTGGCTTGAAATCAGTGTTCTACCAAGATTCTCGGCGTCCGTTAACACTGTCATTAAATGGCAATAAGGCCCATATTTGGCCTCCCCGTCCATTTGACTTGAATATAGTATTAAGAGCATTGCTATTAGAATCAAGCACTTCGAGCCAAGACCTGATTACGTTTGGCGTACGTAAGGATAACTCAGCAAAACGGTGGGCTAATCCAAATGGTAAAATATAATGGGTAATTCCTTTGTAATTTGTTTGGCGCTAATAATAAGTTTTGGTTTATTTAGCAGCAGAAGCCTTGGATTTTTTGTATCTATCATATGATCCGCGCTATCCTTTGAATGTACTCATAAACCGACCCGTCATTGACAAATATAATCGTATTTTTACATTCTTACTACGGCTACAGCGTGCGATGTACATTACAAAAGAAATACATAAGGTCTTAACTCTGCGTTCTAAAATAGGCTACTGGAAAGGCGAGGTCCGGGATGACGTATTACACAAATATCGCTTTGAGTTTGATCAGTTTATCGCTGGATTTCAGGGATATGTTCATGATAGTGTAATAAGTGTTACTTGGTCTCACTTTATGTATCAAGTAAAGGAAATGAAACACCATACTGCAGATATGCCATCTGATTTAATGGAGCCCTCTACTTTTCGCGATTTTCACGAACATATACTTGATCGGATCCTGTTTCAGTGTTTCCTAAAACAAGGCCAGCAACGTGTTTACAAGGTGTTTTTACCCATCCTCGAGGATTTGTTTGCTTTTGCAGAGTGTATTGAAAATGAGAAAAACGAATTGCGCTTATTAAACAAGTGTCAGTCAATACATTCTCAATTTACAGAGCATCGTAACAAGTTTATTGCGATTTTAATTCAGGTGGAGAAAGATGGGTCTGGCCGTTTGTATAATATCTTGAATAGCACAAATAATAACCGATTTCAATACTTGTTTGTAAACCAAGGAGAATTAGATGTGTTTGTACGTGATTTATTAACACGACTTTGCGTTGATACAGAATATAATAAATAAATAATACATAATACACACTTTGTAATATAAGCTTTTTTCATATTATTATAATGCATGCCAGGACATGATACTCTTTATCTGTATTGGTCTGACTCGGAATCAATATATCACATCTGAATGATACGTTTATTATGAAAAATGCAAGTTTGAATAAAGGATAATGCAATTGTTTAGTGAATTTGCTAATCACGCATAAAATCAGATTATTAACATAAAAACGATTTAAAAATCTCAGCTGATAAAAAATAGCTGTAGATAGGGGAAAGGGATACGGAAACCATATCCCGAATCAGACCAGACCATAAATCAAAAGATAATAATTGATAAGAACTTGGTTCAATTTATGACTGAAAAATACAAGATGCTCTAGGCTTTCCGTTTTATTATACTCTTTTCATATAACATTGCAATATGAAATCCACAAAATTGTGTAGTATTTTTAGCCAATTTCCAAGGTATTATTAGATGTTCGTTTCAGTCCAATTTAGGATGAGGATACATTTTACAAACTCAAGTTTTACGACACATATCACAACCAAGTAGAGTAAGTTCCTATTTATGATTTGCTTTCTATTTTTATCAGTTTTATTACACAAAGTATCAAGGGAAGATGTGATAAAAACAGATATTATGAACACATGTAAAAGTTCTTTTTTTTTTTAAAAAACAAAACAAAAAGGTTTAGCTAAGAAATACTGTAACTGATACTTTTAGGTTGTCAAACAGTTTGTTTCATGTATTGAGATATGAAATGATCGGCCTAAAAAATGGTTATTAAACGAGAAATAAGTAATAAATATGATTGATTATTGCCTCGAAGTGTTCTTCGTGTTACTTGGATAGAATGCTTATTTTATATGGTACAAGATATAAAAACTCTAAACTCAAAGGATGAATTTTAATACAAAAATAAAGATCAACTTAAAGTAACAGCCTTTGAAAAACTGAGCCTGGTGTAACATTTTTAAGGTTAATTATCTCACGATCAAGTCATTGTAACAATGAATATTTTACCATGGGTTGCATCCAAGGGCTTTCAAGTATCGTTTTGCCGTATTCTATTGAATTTCAGATTGCAGGAATCTGAAAACAAAAAAGGAGGCAGAAAAAAAAAGGAAATGGGACCGGGTGCAACGTTGTACCGAGTATTTTTCCATTCCACTTTATGACCCTTTTGTTTTGTTTATTTTTGTTAAAAAAGCCTTCACAGCACAATTTGAACATCCTCCCTTTCTTTTTTAGAGCCACTTCAGTTTTAGTGTGAATAAAATAAAAACGTGACATAAAGACTCCTGATCTGTCCAAAAATATGATCTAAATAGATAAATAGTAGTTAGAGGGCTTTGAAACTCAAGATAGCCATATTCAAGATAGATTTTATAACTGTGGGGACAGTTGGTCGGGAAACAAATGATCCACGGATAGGTTGTTACATAAATATGATACTTATTTGTACTTTGTTATTCAAATCGGAACTCGTACCATATCATCCTTTACTTTTTGTAAGAAAAAAAGAAAATAGAAGTAAGAACAAGGGAATTAAAAAAATATTAATAGTCCTGAGAGTTTCGCAAAGAAAGTGTTGGATTTCACTCTAAAATTCATATATTAAAAACAATGATTTCTTCTGTAGAATTTCCAGTTGGAAGTTGGGAATGAAAACATTATAGCCAGTGAAAACAGTCAAACAAGGGTTTCCTATGATACGATGTTACGTATCACTTATGTTTAATAATGCTTTTTTACTGTAAATAATAGGACACAAGATCAATGATGTAAAATAAATGCAAAGAAAGATATTTTTTTTTAGTTTGACACTTCATTTTTATACTCTTTTTTTTTGCCAATGTAAGATATTATTGGGAATCACGATTCTTCCTAATTTGGAAGCTATGAATGGCAGCCTGTCAAGAATAACCTTATTCAAGCGTTATGCAGCTTATGATTGGTGTTTTCGTGGGAAAATTTCCAAAGATGGACAGGCTTGTCGTTTTGTAAATTGTGAGACTGTGGGGGGACGATCTGTTGACTCGGATATAGCTTTTGGCTACCCCTCACTTTTTTTTTAATAGAGAATAAAAATATATATAAAGGCCATTGTTATTATCATTTTATCTTCAAAAATTTTATCTATTTAATTTATCAATTTTAAAGTATCATTATTTTCATTTGAATGTACCGTTCGATTGCTCGTACTTCAGTTCCTTCGATCCGTTTATTAAGACCAAGTGTTATCAGACCACCGCCGTCTCTTTTGAGACAATATGGAACTGTAAATTCAGTACCTAAACAAAACCGTGTTCCTTTCAAGTCTATTTCTGCTAGTATTGCATTAGCTTCTTCATTTTATCTTTACTCGAGTACCAACGGCATTGCAGAAGCAGAAGCAGGTCTACCACCACCATTATCCGCATTCACTACGTCTTCTCCAACCTCTACTAAGTCTGACTTGAGCGATGAAAACAGCCGACTTTCAGTACATTCCAAGTCTATACCCGATTTACTTTTGGCACTCTTTGTATATAAGCTCTGTACACTCCCTTGGTTAGTTGATGCTGCCCCACATATTATTTCATTAGCAGAATCAATTCATATGGAAGGACCTGTTTATTGGATTATTAAGCAGACATTTTTCCGCCATTTCTGTGGAGGTGAAACCCCGGAAGAATGCGTCTCTACCATGGACAAGTTGGCACTTTCGGGAATCAACTGTATTCTAGATTTATCAGTCGAGGCGGACTTACACATTGGAAACCAAGATGAGACATCCGCTAAGGACGAATCTCCCTATGCTCGCGATGAACAAAAAGCAGATGTGATTCTTGAGATGACTAAAAAATCTATTGAAACCGCTGCTTCAGGATCAATGACAAATGCTATGGTTGCTACAAAGATCACAGCTCTTTCCCCTCCTCAGTTGCTCCTTCGTCTTAACCAGGCTGTTACCCAACTCGAACAGAAATTTGTTCAACACCAGATAAACGGTACTCTTGATGCCCAAGGTTTACGTCAAGTCGTCGAGATTCTCCCAGCTGCCTCTGGCCCTGAACAAGAACAAGCTAGAAATAAAATTGTATCTCATCTTGAATTAGAGCAAGGCACACTCGATATTCTTGAGTTTAGAAAGTTGTTTAACCTTAATGGTCCTGGCCGTAGTGTCTGGTGGAATACCAATTCTACTGATGAAAAAGAAGTCCTTCTTACAAATGAAGAGTTGGCAGCATATGACCGTGTAATGAACCGTCTTGAAGAGATTTGCTATTTGGCTCGTGAATCAAATGTTGGTGTTATGGTGGATGCTGAGCAATCCTACTTCCAAGATATAATCGACCATCTTGCTATAAATTTACAGCGCAAATTTAATCATCGTAATGAAAATGAAGAAAAGGCACCTACCGTTTTCAATACTTGTAAGTATACTAAAAAATACCTTCTATCTATAATCCAAATACTTATTTATTTTACCATCACCTTTAGATCAAATGTACACTAAATCTTCTCGAGGTCGACTTGAGCTCGACGTAGAGAGTTCTCGCAGAGAAAACTTTACCTTTGCCGCAAAGCTCGTACGTGGTGCTTATATGATTTCCGAGCGTAAGCGTGCCGAAGAAATGGGTTACCCATCTCCTATTCATGATACACTCGAAGATACACATGCTTCTTACAATGGTGGTGTTAGCTTCTTGTTGAGCAAAATAAACGACCATCAACAAGCTACCAGAGAACCCATCTCAGTGAGATCTTCACCAATTGTTTTTATGGTTGCAAGTCATAATCGTGACTCTGCTATGTTAACTATTGATGAAATGGAACGTAACAATGTATCTGCTAGATCAGGTGTTGTCTTATTTGGCCAACTTTATGGCATGCAAGATCATATTTCCTACACACTTGCTGACAATGGCTACTCAATCTACAAATATTTACCATATGGTATGATTGATGAAGTCATCCCATACTTACTTCGTCGTGCTCAAGAAAACTCTTCTGTATTGGGTGGTGTTTCTGTAGAACGTAGACTAATGTGGGACGAAGTCATGGACCGACTTACCGGAAAAGGCTCTACTCCAGCTACTACTGCTGATGTTTCAATTACGGGTGTAGCCAAGTCCGCTTAAAATATACATATTCCCTCTTCCCAACCCCCTCTTAATATTTCTTTCTGGATTTTCCATTGTATTATATCTTGTAACATTACCCTCCCATGTTTTTATTTATAGAACTCAACTAATTGCA
This sequence comes from Backusella tarrabulga, assembly GCA_024139415.1. Classification (NCBI taxonomy): domain Eukaryota; kingdom Fungi; phylum Mucoromycota; class Mucoromycetes; order Mucorales; family Backusellaceae; genus Backusella; species Backusella tarrabulga. Next base: position 61,409 of record VCJJ01000473.1, on the reverse strand, counting down.
AATAAATATGTCAAAAACTTAATACTAAAAAAAACAAGCCATTGTAATGTGTATCATCCTCTATGTTTGTATGGAGAAATGGTCTTGTGTAGTTACTTATATATAGTTTTAGCCATTAAAAAAATATACTTTTTTTCTTTTGAAAATAAAGTATAAAACCTTATTAAGTTCAGGTTTATTCCAACATCATAACTTCTAGTAAACAGCAATTGTTGGCTAACTTGAGCATATTCTTGACAACAACTGATGGCTAAAATCGGGACGGGACGGAGCGGTGTAGGAGGTGCTCACTTGATCCATTTCCCCTTTCTTTTATGAAGATAAAAGGATGGAGATACATTTTGTATTATTGAAGCTATTTTAAGTACAAGGGCTCCGATATTTTCAATACACTCCAGATCTAAATTATACCACGTTTACAATAAAGAGAGCGGGGAGTATACATAATAATAATAATAATAAATACCCGCCCCATGAGTTGCTGAGAAAGTCAGGATCACTGGATGAATTTGAGTTTTATTTTGTTTGTGGAAAGGCGAACTTTCAAAACATCAGAATGATCGTGGGAATTTTGTGGGGTTTTCCCAGGGAACACATTTCATAGGTAAATCTTATTTTAAAAAAAAGGAAAAAATCACCAAATCAATTGAGTAATGGATAGGTCCGACAATCTCCATGTCAATGTAGATACATCTTTATTTTATTTGTGTAGAAGCATATCGTATTACTAACCTATAATGAAAGCGTACTATTTAATAATGATCAACTAAGCATAAACTACATTTTATTGATAGCGTATCAGGCTACAACCCCACTCTTACGATTTATTGAAAATTCAAATAAAGGTAATACTATCACTTTTTTGGAGTAACATTTAGTTTCTGTTTTATTTTTTGTAAGACCTATATTGAGCTGGTTTAATTTGATCTTAGTTCAATATTCGGCACAAATATTCTTTTCAGAATGTGATTGTAAAGAGTGGTTTGTGCTATTGTGAAGTACTAATTAAACTCAGAGAAAATCTATCGTGATTAGCTGAAAAGTGGTAGTTAAACCGCGGGAGATGGTAGGAAAATAATTGGACTGAATAAATAAAGTTGATCCTGTTAAAATCAAGAAGTAGATATAAATAGCTAACAGGCAGGGAAGATGAAGATAAATTAGCATGTAGTTCTTTAATATTTACTTACGTCTCGCTTTTCCTTTGTTATCTTGATTTTTAAAAGACATGCATTTTCTAAAATGCTTTTTGGTGATTGAAGATATCTCAATAAGTTTTTTAAGGGGCTATATTGCTTAACATCGTTTACAAGAAAAGAGTTTATCTTTTTTTTGTGACCTGAATGATTCAATGAATACTATGAAATGATTATAATAATACTAATACCAGGGTAATTATATTGATAATCATAGTTAACAAAGATATTTGTTATATATGATGGAGTGACTTTAGGTTTTTTCGCTCACTATAACATTGGAAGTTACAGGTATCTAAATGAAAGGAACAAAGGGCCCATTTTTCATTTTAGCAAAGACAGAATGTATGAAAATATGTTAATATATGTATTTTCGTTGCTACTAGTAAATGTAAAGTATATAGAGACTTTTAAATCCCTCTTCTTTCATTTTATTTAAATCTATTTCATGTAGTTATACCTTAAAGTTGTTTGTTCAACTCTTATTAATATTTTTTTATCGAGACGTCATCTTTTCGATACTAATGCAAAAAAGTACTCAAATTTTCTATTTATTAAATAGCTTTTATAAATGCTCCAATGAATTAACATCTATTTTGTTATAGGCGAAAAAAAAATACTGCTCTTGATCATAATAGCGCATAACCATTTAAGAAAAGGATCTACTATCCTGAGGCTTATCTGATAGTACAAGGATTACCATTACTACTTATAATAGATTAGTAGAAACAGCAAAAAAAAAAATAGAATTTATACAAAAAGTCGATCAGAAGTTATAGAGTATACTGTCTCTTACTATTATATATACAGACAAACACCACCTTTTTATAAGTAGGTTGAATGAAACAGTACCAATGTTAAATTTTTAGGAGTGGTAGTAGTAAACTAGCTTTGGATAATTATGGACAAGCATTTAAAGGAGTATGCTCTGTAAAAAAATTGTTACTTAAATCGTAATACTAACACTCAAGGGAAATAGTCAGAAGATACGTCTTGTAGCAAAAGGCATTAATCCATATAAGGCATTTTTAAAATATTAAGGATTTTTTTTATTTGCCACCCAGAGCATATCTTTTTAATAGTTACTTAATGGAAATAACTATTGAGCTGTGATATATAGATTGCTATCTTAATATACCTTAAAATAAAATAAAGTAATGTAGACAGAATAATTTTGATTTGATGTATGTATAAGGTTCAAACATTTGTTAAACATTATATTATCTACCCTTTCCTTCGAAGTCAGCATTACGTGAAAATGCTTTATCTTAATGCTGATTTTGAAAGTAGCACATCTTTTTTTTCTTTTGACCTGTTATCTCACTATATCTCACTATATTAACACTACTATTACAATCATTAAAGTCTCTAATTAATATCTATAAGACATTGCAGTTTAGAAACAATTCGTGGCTTGGAGAGGTTTAGAGCGTTCTTTGATTGGCCAAGTTATTAACCGAAAATAAAAACTCCCCCGAACAATATTATATTTCATTAAGATATCTCTCTTGGCTTCATCGATTTCTCTTTTCTTTATAACTTCCAGAATGATTAAATTAAAATCAATAGAAACACCAGCTCTTCCTACCATAAAATGCTCTCAGTGTAGTTTATACATTGACGTACGATGTTTAGACGATCATAGGTGTGCACCAGCTGAACCTACTTTAAAAGGTAAGAAAACTGAACCGAGCGCAAAATATTTCCATGCAAAAAATAAAATAGGTAACACTCAATAGTGGAATACAATTAAAGCTACATTTACTTATACAAAATACATTTTCTCTCTTTTTTTAGATGAGGCTCAAACTGATATCTCTATTTTTTGTTATACTTAAAGACATATCATCTATCACTAGTGAAAACAATGGAGATATATTCCCACCTCTTTCAAATTCAGCACAAAGGCGCTCAAGAGAGAGGACAAACGGATTCAGTAGTATGCGTCGACTTATACAGAAAATTAAAGATGGTCGAAATAGTACTGGAACCAATTTTAACAAGCATCCTAGTATCAGCCACCACGACCCAATGCATTCAGACCTAGATAGAGACAGTTCTCTCAGTGCACGAACAAAAAATAGCACTTGCCCCGCGCCAGTAAGTTATCCTAACTTACAAGAGTATCCCAGTTCTTATACACCTACGAACTCACGCAGTAGTACAAATAGCCCCTTAACTCCAAGGTAGGTAAAAAAAACAACAATAATTGAGGGCTCGAGCTCATTAGCGGACTTTAGATCGTTCCAATCTGAAGACTACTTTCTTCAAACAAGTCGACCAATTAGCCGTGAAAAATCAATTAAACTTAAAGATGGTAGGTACCCGATTATTAATACGTCGAGTATTTGAATCTAGAACCCGTTTTATTATATGCTCATATACACATGTCATTTAAAATATTTATCTAGACATCGATTTCTTTTCAAAAAATACATCAAGACAAAGAAGAAATATTAAGCCGAGTTAGTTTCTTTGTACAGAAAATATAAAGTTCACCAATAATTATTCTTTTTTACTTTAGAATCTTGTGACAAATATGACGACGATATTGAGATCATGACTAGTAGTCTAGTCGAGAATATGAAAATTCAGGGAATAGTTGAAGATGATGATCTCGAATCATCTCTTATTCGTATTAAAGATGACAACAACATGGGGTGCTGTATTTGTAAGGCGCATATACCATATGAAAGTATTGTTAAAGATACAGAAGGGTCTACATATCATGTTAGTTGTATTTGCTGCAAGTTATGTAAAACTCCGCTAGATGATAATGAATTCTTAAAATATAATGATGAAATATATTGTAAAAGAGATTACTATGCAGTGAAGAATAGAGCTGAAATGTAAGGAATATATTATTAAAAAGAAAGAGAAAGATGTATTAATAAGCCTTTTACTTGTAGGGAACTATCTCCTATTAAAGAATCTTACAAAAATCCGAACAAGACGTGTTCTCATTGCAAAATACCAGTTGAACTGACTGACAAAGATAGCTACAAAATATACAGAGACGAAATTTATTGTTGGAAAGATTTTGTTGCACTATTTTTACCCAAGTGTAGATCCTGCTACCAACCTGTAGAAAAAGAAGCTATTTCGGCAATGGATGGAAAGCTCGATGGGAAATGGCATATTGACTGCTTTTGCTGTCAGGTAAGCGAGTTAAAATTTAAGCAGCTCTTTTAACTAACATTTAACTTAGATTTGTAAAATAAGTTTTCCTGATAATAAATTCTATGTATACAAGAATTTACCTTATTGCAAACAACACTATCATTACTTAAATAACACTCTGTGTCGTATGTGTCACGATCCAATTGAGGGCCCTTGTGCTCATACATCCGAAGGCTGGAGATTTCATCCCGATTGCTTTACTTGTGAGGTAGATATTTGCAGATATGTTACATTTCAACAATACTTATACTTTAATCACCAGGTATGCCAAAATAAGCTTGTGGGAAACTACTATATATTTGAGGCAAGAACATACTGCGATGCTCATATCAGTCACCGTAATATAAAGAAATCGGATAAACGCCTTACTCAGTTTTTTGACTTATAATGTATATATTATTTATTTCTCTCTTCTACTTAATTAGATGTTGATCATCTATTTTTTTTTTAATTAATGTAAATAAACATATCCTTTTTTTCGCCATCGTTTGTAAACAAATTATACAATACTAACTTCAAAACATCATGATGGATTTTTTTGTTCATTTTTTTTATTTTTTATATATTTGCTAATTTAACTTTTTGATTAAAATAATGGCAAAGGGTAGAGTAGGAGATCTTTGATCATAAATAAAAATCAGATAAAAAATATATTATATCTCTGTCTTGGTTTGACCATACAGAAAAACATACTTGAAGTCGAATGGATGAGTTTGCTTTGCGCTATGCTTATTTGATGATTGTTTTTGTCTATTTTGTTTTAGGTGAAAAAAAACATACAGTTGATATTTGCATCTAGAACAAAGTTTTCCAAAGATTTACATCGTAGTTGAACATAGCCGAACATTGCATTTGTTTTTAAAATATCATCTTTTACTTGTTTACCGAATTCTTCCAGATGATCGTCTCTAGAGTGTGCCAGTTCCAAACTCTCCCTCTTTTTAAAATAGTCACGAATAGCATTTTGTTCTTCAGCCTTTAAGCATTCGAGTCGAGGATTCTTTCGGTCATTTTCCTTGTATCCAATGTGGTGATACCACTCTTCCTTTGAATTAGACCTTGTTTCTTCCACAGATATGATTCGTACATAACTTGATAATCCGTGATAAAAGGCTGACGCATTTGAGGATTCCAGTCGTATTCCATTAATTAAAATATAATCGAGTGACAATGTAGGCATGTCGAGGTTTATTATGGATTGGGATGATGTATCATTAGGATTACACAGTTGTTTGCATCTGGAAATAGTGATATTTGATAGCGATGGACAGTATGTGGCGAATGTTGAAAAAAAGGAAATATCAAACGCAATATAAGTGATCTTTATATTAGACAATGGGTGACGCTGATTTTTAGAAGATATGTTATCTATAATGCACAATGTTCCCCATTCTAATATCAGCGTTTCGAGCATTGGGCAGGAGTCCAATAAATCATTCATCTCGTATTCATCATTGTAGGAATCACATTTGAGCTCCAAATAATTCAAATGCAATAGTTTCTTCAACAAAGAAACGGTAACCGGAAGCGACTTATCTAGTCTCCATTGTGCAATCTCAAGTGCCGTAATTAGTCTTCCGCCGTATTGCAGTGCTACGTCAAATTCCGAGTCGTTATTTACATAGTTGTTGGATTGTACAACAGGTTGAATTTTTTGAACACACGTTTGACTAAGGACTTCAAAAAAATGGGGATTCATCCAGTCGTGAATATTCGTGCAATTTAGTTGAAGATGCAGCAGTTGTTTACATTTTTGAACCAGTGTGGTATAGAATTCGGTATGATTAAATGTAGCTGTATCGTCAGCATCAAAGTGTACACCGAGAATAAGTTTCTTCACGTATGGATATTTATGTACCACATAAAAAAGCCAACTTGCTGATGTAAAAAAGGTGTTCATATGGACCGTGCGTATCCGAGTGCATGTAGGAACAGCAGAAATTCGATCCATTGTTGTTTTATTGAAATCAAGAGGCATTTGAATGCTGTCGCCGCTGAGTTCGAGTTTTTCCAGGTTTGGTAATAGACTATGGATTGTTTCAACATCCTCAATAGTGATCGTCAGTTTTGGTCGCGGGTTATTTAGGCTGTTTTTGATGGCAAATGAACGGAGATTTGGTACAGTTTTCAATAAAAACGATATTCTTCTATTTGTAGAGACGTCAATAATCATGCTACTCATGATGGTTAAATTTGTCAACCCTTGTCCTATAAGATTCAGAATTGGGAATACTACGCCTAAGCATTCAAGTGTAGGGAGCTGGTTCATGTTTTTCCAGTTGTGCACCGATACGCTATATGTTATGTATTTCCATGATTCGGGATCAAAATCGAGTAGTTCAAGATAAGGGCAAAGAGTGGGTAACTGCTCGAATACATCCTTTGGCATAAGAAAAATTTCCCGTGATTTTGCTAAAAATGGATCAGAAGTGTTTTTTAAAGAAAGCCGCTTCACGAGGTAGCCATAAGGAATCGAATGGTAATGGTTTTTTGTTCTTAAAGTTTTGCAGAGATGGTCCAACTGATGTGGATTAATAATATGTATATCACGATAAAGCGTGTATAAAAACACCTCGTACCAGTCACGGCATATGACGAGACCCATCCTTTTTTCTTGTGGAGTAAGGTATTCTGATATTTGGATCAGTAGTTCTGCAGGAAACTTTTGTGGTATCATTAATATATAAGTTAAAAAAATAAAATGAAAAATAAAAGAAAGAAAAGCACTTAATAGCTCTTTAGTGAAAAGATAAAACGTTTGTTTGTATGACTGAGGTCTATCATGTGATTGGTGTAATCTGAATGCGGAAATTCAAAACAAACATAGAATTCCTGCAGCAATTATGGTGATCTATCACTACACATATTACATATTTCAGTGAAGAGAATTCACATTGGATAGCAATACAAGCATTGATTGAAACGGCATCAAGCGTTTTAAATTAGATATCCCAAAACACAACCATATATTTATACTATAATGAGCCATGAAAACTAAAGAAAAACATTTAAATTCCCACGAATAGTTTTTCATGCATCATTAGGGGGTATTTTTTTTTAGAAAATGTACTGTTTCTAATATTGCACACCCTCCAATTTACGCCAATTTAATAAAAACGCTCATCCGTCGCACTAGAAAACTATACTGATATTAACATATTTCTTAACATTGTAATGTCAATGGTTTAAATAGACGAATGTTAAGAAAGGCAATTTATACCACAGTGAATAACCGATTTTTTAACATAAAAGCGCAATGAGCTATGCTGTAATCGAACTGATTAGTTAAGTACAACATGAAATGATGAGCATAGTTTTGGTGAATGAAAAATCCAGATTTAGAAATAACATGAAATTAAACTTTACTCAAAGTCAATTACACGTATTCACGATTGATAATTAAATATAACAGAATACACGCTTGTTTTGGCAAATGAGAAAAAAGAATGTAGGCAATGAGAATGTATATCAATGCATCGCTATGATTTAAATATATATTGTGAATCTAAAGTTTTTATCATTTAATTCATGAAAAGCATGACGCGAGCCGTTAATAAAGTAGATGGCTTCTTATCAATCTCTTTTGCTTATACAATTAAGTAAAGGTAGAATTAAATCGTGTATACCTTTCCAGAAAATGATAAATTAAATAACAGAGTGAGATGGAAACATTTAACCGAGAAACAAGTTGGTTGTCTAATTTTGTGAAAATACAGCAAAAAGTAATTAAAGAATTTATATGGGATTGTATAATACAAGCTTTACAGAAGCATACATTGACAAAGAAAGATGCCCACGTGTTTTCTCTTCTATTTTTTGGCTATTTTATCTTTGATGAAGTGACGATATATTTTCTGGAAAGTCCAAATCGTGCGTTTTTTTTTATTGTTTAACGGGCCTTTAAAAAGGATATATATAAAAAGCCTCAATAAGATCTTTTCTATTGCCCTTGCTATTTTTTAATTTACTATTCAATTTTTTTAATATAGATAATAAAAGTGACTATCTTCTTATTTTATTTCATCAGATACATACACATATAAATTGAGCTGATGGGATTCTACCCATGACTCAGAACCAAGACAAATCACAGCTATTTTGGACCATCACATTAGGTTTTTTGACAGTTGCGTCGTCGGTAGCAGCGGAAGAAAAGCGATGAATCATGGTGAGCATGATATGCTGAATGAAGAGGCGCCTAAATTTAATTCAACTAGAGACGAACCGTTGTCTTATGTTCTACTTCCTGATAACAAAGGGTTATTCTACTCGCATGTAGCTTGTATGATGTTCGCATATTAGGTACTTATGCCAATTGGTAAACAAAGGATCCTTTATGCATGACCTAGAAAAGTTAACAAAAATGTAGGAATAATGATGGGATTAGCAAAGTCTAACCTTTACACACATATTCAACTCTCGTATTTTTAGTTTCTTTATTTAGGGGTTTTTTTGGTCGTCTCTATGGCCATAGAACTCACCATTTATACACCGGTAACATTCACCACTCGATGGACTGGATCATATTTATACTACTCATCATTCAATTAACTGCAGGAGCTGTATATAACTTTGCCAAGGCCATCCAAAAACCAAAGGTCTACCATCATGAAGCCATTGGGTTGATGGAAAGCAGTGAATTGATTGAATCTCAAGTCGAAGTCAAAGTTTATTAGGTATTTTGGTTGAAAGTCGTGCTATTCGCAGAGTGATTGAAAATGCACTTCCGGAACTTCCATACGAAACAACACCCAGTCCTCTTAGTGAAAATGAAGATGAAAACACTGCCAACTTTAACCCTATCCCTGCTCTTACTGTTTTTATGACAGGAATTTTTATAGGAAACCACCATCAAGATATTCTATACTCGAGTCGTGTTCATTATCTTTGGAGTCTATTAATATCTACTGCTGCTGTTTGTCGCATAGTTACGTATATCAGTATGTTTAGAAACCCTCCAAAAACAAGGATACCTACCCGTCCTCCTAGCGAACTTTTAGGTGCATTTTTGCTGATTTGTAGTGCTACTTTGTTTATGGCTTCCAACTACGGTACTATGCTTTGATTAAGAAGGAATGGTGTCGATTCCATGTTTTTATTAAATGTCACTCTTTCATTGGTAGGATTGGTATTGAGTTATGTAGCACTTTTAATCCTATTGAAATCATGGGATACCAACCAAGAAAGAGCAAAGAAATTACAATCACTTACAAAGTAAAAAGATAGAACAAATGCATTATAAAAGCAATCATCATCCTTTCATTAGCCAGCTTCTTATATTTATTATAACTCGACAATAAACTATTTATCTTAATTTTTTGATCCCATTTTTTTTTTGGTAAACCTAAATGGCTATTATGAGAGTGTTATGGTTGATCAAGGTCTAGTTAAATGAGGGGGATGAAAAGCTCGTTGGATCAGGTACCTCGATATGATTTTGAGAGACCGCCAACTACCCTATGAAAAAGAGTTTCTCTTTTTCCGTCACCTTTATTGAAAAAGGGAATATAAGAATAAAGTGGACAAATCAGCAGCGCACGTATCCAGCTGTATGGCATAACGAGTTGATAGTTGATGACATTTACTTTTTTGCTCCAAGTTTAATATTTTCCATTGTACATGTTAATGAACTTTATTATTTGGGAACTTGACCAATCGCAAGGTGTGCTGGCATTAATTACATGAACAAAAACTTTACTCTTAAACCTGAACTTTTGTCATAGATACCTGTTTTGGTTAATGATATCACCTTTTTGTGTCAATTAATTGTTCTGTAATGTCAAAATACTCACATATTTCATAGCGCATATTTTAGTCAATGCGTTGGATTAAACCCAAAAGGAATAAAAGACAATAAATTTATTCCTGGCTACTTTTGGTAACAACATAAATATAATGTATTCGTTCAATGTCTGTCCAATACTTTTCTTTTTCATGCGGAATTTCACAAATTAATCTTCTCAACAAATTGTGTGTGCGGAAATAAGAGAAGTGGCAATTAATTCAGCCTTCCTAATCAAAAGAATCATTGGCTGACTCGAAGAGTAAAAGTGGCGATCTAAAAAAAAAAAGGTGCCCTTTCCATCATCAAAGGATGTTTTACCATATTAGTTTAAATAGTTTTAACAATAAAAAGGGTAATTTTCTGCCGTTAATTTTCAATTTAGATACCTGTTGCGTACGAGGAGTTACAACTCGGATGCTTATGATCTCGCTCCGAAGCTCCATTGGTTTTCGTTTAGGAAAAAAATTGCTTTCGGTTTTAGAAATAATATCTATATCAGTTATTTTATTTAAAACAAGAGCTAAAATATATATTGATCTTTTTTACAAAAATGCTTTTCAATTACTTTTATCACAAGTTTACGATTGTTATAACAATCGCCACTTTATTCGTTATTATCATTAAAGCTTAGGCGTTTTTTAGTAGTTCTGTCAGATGTAATCAGATACTCTAAGGAATTCTTCTTTTCGTATTAAGTCATGATTTCCATTTTGATCTTCTTCAAACCATAGTGTTTTGATTGGTTTGAGCGTTAGTACGCTAAATAGTCATTGTCCAGCCCTTTTTTTGAAAATAAGATGGAAAGCCAGGAAAGCACAGGGCTCATTGGGCCAAGCAGTATCATTTGAAAACCAGTAATTGGTTCATTTTTTGTTAATGGCTTAACTTTGTCGACATGAAATCCAATTTATGGTCTGTAATGTCATGTTTATTGCGCAATAGAGTAGTCGTAGTAGTATAATCGATTTTGCTTTAAATAAGAAAAAGTAGGGTAAAATAGGATAACTTTTGTTTGATATTTTTTCAATAGAATGAGATACTTTTGTATTGATCTAACTTGCTAAACTGAAAAGTAATAAATAAAAAAAAAGAAAGGATGAGACGTTCCCTCCTTTTTATTTTGTACAACAGGTACTATTAATCAAAAACAAGAGAGGGAGAATCATACTTACTAAGTTGATGTTCACATCGTAATTAAAGAAAACAAGGCACATTTAATGCGGCTATTCAAATCCCACGAATGCGATAAAGAATAAGGCTAAGATGTGCTTAATTGCAAAAGACTTTTTTCATTTGAAAGAGAGAGAACCTTAAACTTGTTTTAATATAAATACTAGATCAAGATAATTTTGGGTATTCCTTTACAACTTTACCATTACTAATTTCGAGCAGGTCTCTAATATATATCCCTATAAAAATGAAGTTATCACTTATTTATAGCACCATTGCTACCGCACTTTTAACCAGCAGCGTTGTGTCCGGTATTCCACTTAGAGAAAAGCGAATGGCCAGTTGCTTTTCTGAGGCCACACTCACGCAGTACTGGATTCCCAAAGAAGGCGATAAAGACATGACCAATAATGGAGACACCGTCAGTCTTACTGGTAGCAAAAACAAAAAGCTTGTCGATAGCAACGGAAAGACCATTGCTAAGGTATCCGAAACCACTTTTGATAAATTCCAAATGGAGGGCACTGGTTTGCTCGAATCTGGTGTGATGGTGAATCTGGGAAGTGATACCGACGTCTTTACAAAGCTAGACAGATCCGAAAACCCTTTTGGTCTGGGATCCTCGGACGATGCAAGTCTTGAGCCATGGGTGAGCGTAGCATCCAACGATTTGGATCGAGGAACCACACTTTATATCAAGGAGTTGGAAGGATTAAAGTTACCTGATGGCAAGAAGCACAATGGCTGTGTTCGTGTAGATGATAAGGGATGGAGCTTGGATGAATGCCAGATTGATTTCTTTGTGCTTCAGTTTACTGCATACCAGGACTTGCGTGATGCCATTCCTAAAACTGTCACTGCCAAGGAACAGGACTGCAAGATACAGAACTACGTTACAAGTGCCGTGAAGAAATGGGCAGTGATTAAAAAGTAAAAGAAAGTCGGCGATGTTGCATTGACAGTAGGCTGGGACTCTTTCTTTTGCATGATAGTTTTTTTTAATTTTAGAATAGAAAAATGTAAATTCCAATCAAATAGATAAATTAAATAAATAAATAAATGACTTGTGCATGTTTGATGAAAAGATAAATCATTGCATTTATTTTTTATTGATTCCAATTTTTATGATGCAGCTAAAAATTGTTTTTTAGAAATATAAGCTGTCTTTCTAAAAAAAAAAGAAGAGCTGTCTCTAAATACGTCAGTTTATAAAATGACTTGTAAAATAGAAGAAGAGTAAACAATAAAGTGCTTCTTCCAAATAAAGGACAAGCCGGCCATGCAAACATCAGGGCCCAAACGACAGAATTGGGTTTAAAATTGAAACTATGATTCGGCATGTGATGTACTAACATTTATGTGTATCATTTTTTACATCATTCTTTTTTTCTTCTCCTTTTGTTCGAGTATTTAGAATATTATAGAGTGAAATGCCTTTTGTTGCTTTTGATTTACAAGGTGACTTATTAATATTTAAAGAACAACGTAACGACTGTTTATTGAATGAAGAAAAAACACAGGCATTCTTTGCAATTATGAAAAGGTGATTCAAACACTAGAACAGGTTTTCAACAAAACAGCAGCAGGTTCGTTATTACAAGCTGGACCCTTCTTCTCCAATTGGTACAGAACCGCGCTTCTAGAATACATTGCGATATCGCAGTCTGGTAAATACCAACCGTTGCTAAGGGTGTTGCGATACACGTTGCCACGGTTATGCAAAGGGTTCGTGTCACCAAGCAACGAAGACATGGACATGATCATTCAGGTGTTCAATGATCAAGTAGAGCCGTACAAAGATGTAATCAAGGTGATGGAAATATTAAAGCGAGAGGGTTGGGATATTTGGATACTCTCCAATAGTGGCTTAGATGACACTGTGCATCTATTAGATCGAATGCAATTGCTGGATTATGTGGGCGATAATCTGCTTTGCTGTGATGAATTAAGACTAGCGAAGCCGCATCCTAAAATATATTCGGAGCTGATGAGATTGGCAGTACATCGTACAAAGCGTATTGAAGTAAAGGAAAAGTGTTGATGATGATTTTACCAACTCATTATTATTTTTAGAGCTTTTATTTGATCTCATCATATTCCTGGGAAATAGCGAGTGCCAAAAACATATCACTTAAAACGGTGTTTTTAAATACAAACAATGAGAGTTTATTTCCGTTGGAGCTTTATGATAATGCTAAACCCGACATCACTGCAACCAGTTTAATAGAATGTGTAAATAGAATCATGGAAATGCAAAAAGGAAGGCGCTTTTAATAATAAAAATACACATTTATTTATAAAACTCCGATCTGTTGTGTTGTATTTATGGGCTTTTTGGAATCGATGACCCCTTCGCTTTCCACCCCTTTTTTTTGTCTTTTTTTTTCTTTCTACTTCTTCCTTTGCTCTCTCAATGTATTTATAGATATTTGTAGTGCAAAAAAAAACAAAAAAAAACAAAGATAACATGACACATAACACTACAAGACAAAGCGAGGAGCTGGACACAGCCTTTGGAAGAACAGATGAGCTCTCAGATTCAGATTCTCTGTTCAGCACAGGCGAGCATCACTATTACGAAGATGATCGTGATGATCAGACGCTTTTACCGTCTCGCCGGTCAACGGACTCTGTATTTTCGTTTGAGTCTATAGCGATGATACCACTTTCACAGACACAGGCAAGAGGACCTGAATTGCAAAAGAAGGTTTCGTTTTGGAACGGTCTAGGCCTTGTTGTTGGAATGATGATTGGAAGTGGATTATTCAGTTCTCCTGGTAAAGAGAAATGACAGTTTTATTAGAAACAAGGATATTTATTTGTTTATAATAAACACAGGGCCTGTTTTGGAAGCGTCTGGTGCCTATGGTACGGCCTTGATGGTCTGGCTGATTTCTGGACTATTGGCATTGAGCGGTGCCTTGTGTTACGCCGAGCTGGGCGCCATGTTACCGATGAATGGCGGTGAATCGGTTTATTTGGGCAGAGCATATGGCAGTTTGATTTCATTCATGTTTGAGTTTGTTACTATTGCTGTACAAAAGGTCAGTTCTATTCTATATACAACTGGAAAGAGAGAATAAGTTGACATTGATGTGTAAATATTTGTTCAGCCTGGCAGTCTTGCGATTATATGTATTGTGTTTGGAGACTATGTATCACGCATCGCCTACCACACCTATTTTTTCAACGTCCCTCACGATTCAGATAGCGCAGTTCAGCTGGCAGATTCAGTCATTCCCGTGTTTTTACCCAAACTATTGGCGGTTGTGTGCCTGTGTATTCTGACACTGATCAATGCATTTTCTGTCCGGGCGGGTATTCGAGTACAGGATTTCCTGACTGTGATTAAAGTATTGACTGCAATTGTGATATCGGTCGCTGGCGTCGTTGTGCTTACCAACAAGACATCGATTGTTGGCAACAGCTTCCAAGGCGATCCTTTTGAAGGCTTCAGTTCAATCAACTTTGGACAGTTTGCACTGGCATTTTATTCGGGATTATGGGCGTACGATGGATGGAACAATTTAAACTATGTTTCAGGTGAAATGAAGGATCCTCATCGTGACCTTCCCAGAGTCATTATATTTGGCATTCCTTTGGTGGTGTTTTGTTATATGCTCTCCAACGTCGCCTATTTGGCGGTCCTGAGACCCGAGGTTGTGATGCATACAAACACAGTGTCGATGGATTTTGGTAAGAAGCTATTTGGGTCTGCAGGTGGCATCATATTCGCTGTATGCGTAGCACTGAGTTGCTTTGGAGTAAGTAAAGAGTAGCTTGGGTACAGGATCATTCATCATTTAATACATTTACTAGTCTGCCAATGCCAGTGTGTTTACAGGTGCTCGCATCATCTATGTTTCTGCCAAGCAGGGTCACATCCCTAGCTTTTTTGGAAAGCTAAGTCAGTCACGACAAACGCCTATATTGGCTCTCTTATTACAGGCTGTTTTAACTAGCATTATGATCATGATTGGATCATTCAAGATGCTTGTCAACTTTTATTCATTGTGTGCTTGGATGTAAGGCCCTCTTGCTTATATATTATTTAAATACTAACTCTACTGTTTTGACTATTAGATTCTATTTCTTGGCAGTACTTTCATTATTAGTATTTAGATATAAAGAGCCTGATTTAAAACGACCCTATCGTGTTTGGTTGAGCACCCCAGTGCTCTTTTGTCTCGTCGCATTGTTCTTATGCACGACACCATTTATTGAGGCACCCATAGAGAGTTTGGTAGCTCTTTGTTCTGTTCTTGTAGCTATCCCTCTTTGGTTTGTACAGGTTAAATATAGAGAAGCATTGCATGCCGGATGGAACAGTAAGTAAACAAAATATAGCAAGCAAAAAGGGGTGGGATTTCATGCAAAGAGGATATACATAAATATAAGAGAAAAAAAGGAGGTCAATGTTCAATGCCCAATATATAAATATATAATAAAAAAAATCATGTATAATAGGAATGACTAGTAGACTAAGGTCAAGACATCAAGGCTACCAAGGCATGGAAATGGTGGAAGCAGAACAATAATCGATGTGTGGACTTGCGTCTTTGTATAAATATATAACCTAAAATAATAATATTAATAATACTAGTAATAATAATAATAATAATGTTAATCATATTAAACAAGTTAGCATCAGCTTATATTTCTTATGAAGACGAAGGGAGAGAATAAAAAAAGGGGGAGAATATGAATGTATGAGAGAGTAAGATAGAGAAAAGAACAATATTATATTTTGGTCATAAAGGTTATTTGCGACATAATAAAAACCAGAAGCAGGGGCAATGATTATGTATTACCAATTGAACTTAGAGTAAAAAAAGAAAGATAATAGATATTTTCTTTCTTTTTATTATATTCTTCACTTTACTTTTTACACCTTCTCTTTCTTTCTTTCTTTCTTTCATTCATTTTTTTCTAGTGTCTTTTTTTTTAATAAACAAAAAAGTAAAATAATAATAACAATACAATAATATAAAGAAAGCGCTACATTTCAAAAAACACAATCATGAATAAAGATCACTATCAACATTTGGCTCTTCCACCCACCCCAAAAAGCCTCAAAAAACGCCATTCAAGAAACGGTGAAATGGAACAGCATGTTGAGGTACTGAAAGCACTCGTCGGTGATATTGAAAGTAACGAGCTTCGAGAAAAGATGAAACAAACAATGGAACAAATCATTTATTCATGGTCAAAGAAGCACGACGCCCTGATTGATGCTTTAAATCGACTTGAAAAATCCCAAAAGCGAACCCAAGTTCGTCTCTCTTCACAAGCCCTTCAGTACGAAAGAGCCATCCGGGATGTCCAGGCATATCGTACAAGATATGAAAACTGTGTCCTTTTAAAAAGACAAACTAGCTCAGGTAGCAATCCAAAAAATTTCAGAAGAAGATCTGCGATTGCATTAAGCAACGGAAGCAGCCTCTCTGGAAAGAGCGTCACATCAACACAATCGTCGCCACGCTCCTCTTCTTCTTCTACACCCACCACCTTTTCTTTTATGGATGATATTATTGATTCTGTCAATTACAATAGCGAGGTGGACGAAGAACTATCACTTGACCTCTGTTCGGATCAGGAAACTCCTTTTACGGCGACTCCTTCTTCTCCACCGCCTCCTTCTTCCTACAGCGATGCTGATTCCTTGATAACACGAGAGGAGCAGCAGTTCATTTTTTCTACCACCTCCTGTGAAGACAACCAAGAAAATGTTTTAAAGTTTGGATGTGGAGAAGGATTTTGGGACACCATAGCAAATTCACGCACAAACAAACAGGAAGTAGATGAACTAATAAGGTAATTTACTATAAAACTTGAGTCTACCTATGCTTACATCATGTCACTTTAGTAAATATCTACAGCGTGGAGGAAATCCAAATGTGGCCAAAAATTCAGATACTGTCAAGAACGTTAAAGAGGGTTATGGTCTCATTCATGCACTCGTTGCAGTCAGAAATACGTCTGCATTACATCGAATCATCAATGCAGGAGCAAAAGCTAACGTATACCCTTTGACCAACAAGATTGAAGATAAAATACATCCGTTGGTGCTGGCAGCCAAACTAGGCTATACAAATGGCGTACGATTGCTCATTGAACAAGGCAGTGCCAATATCCTGACCAACAAAGGCCCCTCAGGTGAAAATGTGCTCCACGCTGCTATTCAGAGTAATTCAGATGAACTTGTTGGCTATTTACTTCGAATATCGCAAAACACATTGCTAGACAAAACAGACGATGCAGGTAATTTTGATCCTCGATACATATATATATATATTTGAATTTTATTATATATAAATATATCTACATACATCTAAAAAAATACTCATCACAAACACTCTCTATTATAGGCGCAACACCACTTCATTATGCGTGTCTCGCCGGAAGAACCCGCTTAATAACCCTGTTTGTGCGAGACTGCCAGGCAAAAGGAGACCCACGAGACCAAAAAGGCGAGACTCCTTTGCATTACGCCGTAAGAAATCGTAAAGCAAGAGCAGTTGTAAATCTTGTCGGGGAATTGGGTATCTATCCAAACCCTTACATACTAAAGCAGGTGCCCACCCCACTTGACTTAGCCAAATCCAACGGGTGCAAACCCATTGCAGAGTATCTCAAACAGATTGGTGGAAAGACAACAAAAGAAATGGAGAAGGCAAACAAGACGCTGGCGAATGGTGGTCATAATAACGAGAGTATCAATAATGATAGCCAGTCCCCGACATTAAGTGTAAGACACTTTTTGCACACAAAAACTTCACAAATATTGAGAGGCCATATTTAATCCCCCTTAAAAAACCTCCTCTTTCCACCTGTTTCTTTCTTTCTTCTTTTTTGTATGAATAATTAACATAATAATAATTTTTATATTTTCTACTTCGATATCTTGAAAAATAACTCTTTTGTAAGCTGCATCTCTTTGTCATTTCTCTCTCTCTCCCCTTTATTATGTATGGTCTTTCCTATCCTTCAATAATGATTTAAATAAACATTTTATTTTCTTTATATTTTCTTTATATTTGAGAGAGAGAGAGAGAGAGAGAGAGATGCAAGATTTACAGAATGTTCCATATCATTTTTGACTTTATGAATTTAATCTTTATTTTAACAAGGAGGGTCTATCATATTGATTTAATTTCATTTCAACAGCAACCAAGGAGCAACCCTCTCTTTTTTTCGCAAAAAAATGTTTAGTTGCTTTGTATGTACTTTCTGAACACTTTGTCCCCCCTCTCCGTATTGTGCGTGTCATTACGAAAACGAATTGCTTTTTTCTAAAGGTTTTAATATTAGCTATTGTCATGTGCTTGTTTTTTAATATCCTGTCTTTTTCCAGAGTCATTGTGGTAGTAGTCACTCTTTCTAGCTCTTTTCAATAGCTACCATCACCTATTATTGTTATGAGTATCATCTCAATGAGGTATATTCATTCTAGATAATATTTTGTTTGATCGAGTAGAATGGATCTGAAGTGTTATTCCAGGCGGATTCTCTCTCTCTCTTTTCCATGTTCACCAATTATAAATATCGATTTTACTTCTAGAAGTTGCGTGGACTTTCTTGAGAGATGACAAATAGATTGTCGGAGTTAAAGCTCATGAGAGTTGCCATAAAAGGTTTCGTTGTTCCTTGATGACTATAAAAAAAATAAATTACTGCTGCTCTGATAATACGTAATCTTTTCTTTACTTTCTTTTTTATTATAATTAAAAATAACAACAATGGAGTTTCCTGACCTTGGCAAGAGATGCACCCATGAAGCCTGCAACATGTTTGGTAAGCAGAAGTACTTAATCAGCTCTACGACATGACGAAGAATAACCTCATCTTTTGCTTTAGATTTCTTACCTTACACCTGTGGTCATTGTAAGCATATTTACTGGTAAGTCAGTGCAAGTGCCAAAAAAAACAGCAACAGCTTAACGAACAACATTGTAGTCAGGATCATTTCAAATTGCAAGATCATAAATGCCCAAGCTTAAATGATCCCAACATGGATGTAAGGTAAAGCATATATAGCAGCAGAGCTACTCCTTACTAGTACTAAATTGGTTGTGTAGGGTACCAACTTGTCCCATTTGTCAGAAACCAGTTCCAGGAAAGAGAGGTGAAGACCCAAACATCAGAGTAAGTGACACTATAAAAGGCTTGGTCTCTGTATAATCTAATTGTATGTATTAGATGAACCAACATATCCAAAACAATTGTGCCGACCTCGAGCCCAAGTCCAGCAACACATGTCGTAAAAAGGGATGCACTACAAAAATGCTGGTGCCAATGCAGTGTACAGAATGTGGGTTGTCATTTTGTGTCAAGCATCGATTGGAGGTAGATCATCAATGCCAGGGCAAACCACCAGCCAAACTGTTTACATCCAAAAAGCAACCACAAAAACAGCAACAGAACAATAGGGCGGAGATGGAGAGGCAACGACGTGAGAGAGCGCAGCAGAGAAATCAGGAAATTGAAAGACTTCAAATGAAGGTCAAGCAAGGAGTAAGTTGGGGTTTATAAAAAGGAGTTTTCTGGTAAAATGCTCACCTTTGCCCCCCTTTTGTTAGAAAATAACGGATAGTGAGCAAGTGCGATTGGCAAAGCTGTTATCGATGGATCCCAAACATGATGAGAAGAAGTGTATT
>VCJJ01000473.1:28791-41406 GCA_024139415.1 Backusella tarrabulga | reverse complement strand
TTTTTTTTTTTTTTTTTTTTTTGATGTAATCTACTTTATACCACTTTTCTTTGATTATTACTGTTGTTATTAAATATATAAAGATATTTCAAGTTGTCAAACAAATGTAATTTTATTTATTTAAAAGGCCTTTGTGTAATGCCATTTTCTTTTTCCTTTTTTGTCTCTTTACAAGTTCATTGTTTTAAAAAGTAGTACAAGCATATTTTGTTATAATGGGTAACACGAGCTTACACAGTTCACTTCTTCTCTTATTCATTTGAATTAACTATAGATGAATACGATCAAGGCATCACATATTCACTTGAAGATGTGGTTCCTATGATTAACCTGGAGCGTGTACACAATTACATCAATACAAGAGGTTTTGTATTAGACATTACAATATCAAATATGCATTCTCATCGCCAGAATGACAACCTATAGAGGCTTTGTATTATGAAGATGACGTCCTTCTTGAAAATGCAACCTTTGCCGTATTCCAAATGGTCTCTACCACTCTTGGTGATCCAAAAAATGTCCCAGTGGTTAAATACTTGACAGATTCACCCATCTTTGTTCTCTATAATCCTTTCTACAGGCTCTATGATGCTTCCATGTCCAAAAACATAATGGTAAAACTAGACAATGTAGGTTTCATATCGTGTGTCATACTTGTGAAATATCCTTTTAATATTTTTTCTCTTTAGATTTTGTGGTCAATCACTTCAGATGATGTTCGTAAAATAGTGCATGCTTTACCACTTGAACAGTCCTTAAAAGCACTTCAAGATACTCATGTAAGATCAATAACTAGTAAATTGAATGTATATATTTTGCCTTCAACGTGTCCATTTAGTTTTTAATCGATGCTGGTACCCAAAAAATCCACAAAAAGGCATTTGTAGAGGTTGCAGAGACAAGGGCCAATCGCGAAACACTTGAGCAAATCAAACAACGTTATGATACAGCAGAGTATCGTTTTAAATTCTCTATTTCAACCGTCGATGAATTCCTAGCTACCTTGTTCCCATCTTGGTCTGGTGCTTTTGTGGGAGGAAGGGCATTCCACAGCGGCGGGGAACACTTGTTCATTACTCAAGAAGAACTTAAACGGGTTCTTCATCTCTGTAAAGCAAATGAAGTAAGAAAGAGTTTTGTTGCAAATATATGCAGTGCCTTATCTTTTTTTATTTTATTTATTTAGATTAATTCTTATAGCAAATTTTGTGAGAGGCCTTATGAGTATTTGATCACCATTGCCTTGCATATACCTTGGTATCAGCAGTGTGTGGTTACTACGTTGCAAAGTGATTTATTGTATGAATCTTTTAAATTAGCAACATGTAGGTTATAGTTACAAGAAAGAAAGAAAGAAAGATCAGGATAATATTTATTTTTTGTAGCCTACTTGTACCGTCATTTGAGACGAGTAAAAACTGGAACCTTTAACGATGCAATTATGGAAAAGATGCTTCATGTCTCTCTTGAATGTCCTGGTTTTACCCCCAAACAAAGAAGAGTCATCTTACGAAACACGTAATGCGTTGAATTTGTGTTTATTTCTTCTCCTATATCTTAAGTTATTTTTATAGAAAACTAAACTGTCCTCGTGAATTAAATCATACAATCATGGATATTGAATTGGCTACTCAAGAAGAATATAATGATTAAATGTGCTATTCGGAATATCTGAATATTCTCTTTTGGGTAATATTAAAAAAAAAAGGATGGAGAGAAAGAGCGATTTCTATATAGTGATTTGACAAAGAATGTTGATACAATTATAGAAAAAAAAAGTAGATCTATAAAAGCTCAAGACAACAGCTCCCCTTACCCAAATCTATTCTAAAACTAGTATATTGTTATTTTATAATAATAAAGAGTTGATATCTATAAAAAAAAAAGACATCCTTTTATTATTATTCAATTTGTACTTAATTATCAACAAAATGCTGATCTTGCTAAATGTCTACTTTTGGAAATAATACATAATTTCAAAAACATGTATGCACTAAGAAAAAAAAATGTGAAAAATGTATCTTCTATCAAAGACAAGCAAGAAAACGTGGCTCATGTTTGTTGATTTAGAATGAATTAAGCCAAGGAAGAACAACCAAACAAAAAAAGGGAAAAAAAGGAGTAAAGACAAGAGAGAGATAGACAACCACTTGAATCTTTAACTTTTTTATTCATGAGCGGATACTACTACTTGCATTGTATAATAAGGTCACTTATTGTGTTGTAATTGTTTTTTTACCCCTTAACGAACCTCCCTCCACGAAACTTTATGATTTTCCTCTATTTTCTCCACTAAATTTCCTAATTCAAGCTTGAGGAATTTATTTTTATTTTTATTTTTATTTTTATTTTTCTGTATTGTAGTGAGCGTGTTATCATCTTTTTTTTTATTTTTTATAAGATAAAAGTGGTTTATAAATAGCATGATAATCAGTAAATGGGTGGCGATAGTATACAACGACTATAACAAATAAATAAATAGACAATTGTTTCCTCCCTGTTTTTTTGGGTGTGTGTGTATTTTATAAGCTACACTCCTTATTATGTTTGCTTTCTTTTCTTTTTTTTATTTTTATTTTATTATTAGCAATCACTGTTATGAAAGAAGAAGAAGAGGAAGAAGATATTATATTAGAAACCAAGAGGTTAACTAACGAACTGTCAAAGTTGATCGCACAAAGAAATAATGATGTAATAAAAAGTCTAGAACGATATGAAATAAATGAATTTATTTTTTTTATTTTTTATATTAGTTAGAAATCAGTTTATTTCAAACATTGGAGTCGACACTTGAAATGCTTCATATTTTCATCCCAAAGATATGGAATCATCATGAAGAGGAGATGAATTTGACAACAGTAGTAACAGCATCGAGGCTTCTTTCATCGATTGTATGCACTCTTGTCACCCGTTTTAAAGGTTCATTCTTCGTGCATGAGGCATTAGTGACAGCTGATAAATTTATTGAAATGGTTCAGAGAATGAAGTATCTTTTAAAACACGAGCCATTAAGAGCAGATAAACAAAATTTCAAGGTAATTAAAAAGGCCCGATAAAAAAACCAAATGAAAGAAAATGAGCTTAAATTCTCTTGAGGAATGTAATATAAGAAAGAAAGTGAAAGAGAGAGAGAGAGAGCGTGAAATACTAACACTAAGGGAGTTTTTATTCAAGGGGCATCTTTTTATTATTATTATTTACCAAAAAGAAAAGGGATGCGAGATGTAAAATGACTTTGCTATTTTCTTTTTTCTTCTCTTCTCTCTTCTCTCTTTCGCTTTCTTTCTTTTTTTTGAATCTCTCTCTTTATCTTGATTATTTATTTGTATCACATTTAATTCTAGTTTTCGATTGTTACACATCTTCACCAACTTGTAAATTCACTGCTTTATCTGTTTACACCCGACAAGCGAAGACCATCTGTTTCAATAATGACGCCACCTACAACACCTAATTCAGCCTCGTTTCATGAAGGTTTAATATAAACTTTTTATCTATATATCATCATCAACTGATATATGTATATATATCTTTAGACTCAATATCTCATTACAATAATTATGACATGCATCCACAACAACAAAAAACCTGTATTAAAAATAGGTAGCATATCTTGTTATTACAAATATACTACTAATAGTCTAATATGTGACCTTTCATTTTATATATAACAGTAATAACGAAAAGAATGTAGGTTCAGGTAATGAAAAAACCTTTCATCCCCCTCCCCATATTATTTCTTCTATAAATAAAACAAAGAAAGTAGTTGGACTGATGTTTTCCATATATAGTCAGCAAACGATTTATGCGAAGCATCTCGTCATCATTAAAAAAAAACAACAATATTCCATTTTTGGACGATGATCGAAAACACAGGACCAAAATTGATGAAGATAGACCAGAAGACTTTCTAAGCCTGTTGGAACCAAGATTAAAAAATAATACTTTAAAAGGCCTGTTTACAAAAAAACATGATAATAGACCTAAACTAAAGGATGTGTTTGAGGTAAAAAAAAAATTGGAGAGGGGGGGGTTATTTGTAGTGGCACTTTTTAATTCATCTTTTTTTAAACAGAACGATGTCAACATGTTGACATCACCATCAAATAGAAATACCATGATTCATAACGAATTACCCGGGTTGACCCCATCCGATTCGGGCTGCTTTACAAATACCCTAAAACATGCCACCAGCCTCACATCCATACAAAAAGAGTTTGGTGAACCTGTATTTATCAAGCAGACATTGAAGCACAATCGATCCGAAACCGATTTGAAAAAGGCAAAAATATCATCGATTCTAAAACCATGGACAAGACAGCAGCAACCCGGTATATTAAATACAAATGATGCGATTTTACGTCAGGCCAGTAAAAAAGGAGAGGGCTCCATCTTACATATGTCGGAAAATGGACAATGTGTGCTCATCATGGAGATGATGGGTGGAAGGTTGCAAATGATGTCGGGAACGCTTGAAAGATTGTTTATTAAACTTGCGGATGAATCTGCCCAAGGTAAATAAAGAACATAAGGGTGATGATACATCTTTTAGTAAATACTTTTTATTTAGATTTTGATTTTGTGGATACATATATACAAAATCATTTGTTTTTTACAACATCAGCAGAGTTTCTGGAAAATCTAATGGCAAGATTCCATCTAGAGGCGTTGCCTGGTGATTATGAATATTTTAGAAAATGGCAGCGATGCATCCAAGTAAAGCAAGTATAATCAGAACGAGATAATCATATTTTCTTTATTAACTCATGCATATATTTAGAGTGCTGAATGTAATTTCAAGATGGATTAAAATCCAATTTCAAGACTTTGAAAACAATAGAATATTGATAACTAGATTAGAGGCATTTTTAAACGGTGATGTCAATAGAGCAGGCTTTAGAATAGAATCTGATATGATGAAGGGAGCATTGGATAGACAGATGAAAAGAATGAAAACTAGTCGGCATCAACATATCATCCAAGCATCCCAATCACTTACTCCATTTAATACAACACACACGCTTAGAAGACAACCATCCATGACACCAAGCTTTTTATCATTTTCATCTTACAATACCCCACCAGATTCACCAACCTATATCCTTACTCCCACACACTGCAGCATCTTTCTATCGTTGGACTCCAAAGATATTGCGCGCTATTTGACATTGGCAGATTTTATGATCCTAAAGTGTATCACCGCCTATGATTATTTAACAGTGCAATCTCAGAAAAAGAGTGGAAAGAACGAATGTAACCAAGAATATGATTACATCAATATGATGACAGAGCGAGCGAATAGACTGAGTAAATGGGTTGTTTATGAAATAACCAACCAAAAAGTGGCAAAATATCGACGAAACACCATTAAAAAAATGATTGAAATAGCAAAGGTTCGTCATTATTACTTTATTTTTAGAATACGTTTAATAACAATGATGGTATAGCATTGCTTAAATTGGAACAACTATCATACATGCATGATCATCACCATCGGCATCAACCAAATACCCGAGTTTCAAGGTACAAACAACCATGATCTCGGGTCCATACTCTCGAGTAGAGACTATCAAACCTTCAAACACCTCTTAAAGTACGTGGACGTATGTAACAATATGCAGCATTACAGGAATGCATTCAAAAAGAACGCAAAGACGCCATGTATTCCCTTTTTCCCACTCATACTCAAGGACTTTACCTTTCTTATGGATGGCAACCCCAACTTCCTGGACCAAAACAAGCTGGCCAACTTTACAAAGTTTAGGTCCCTGACACAGTTGGCACATACCGTTTTAAATTATACCGCGGAAAACTATCACTTTGCGGGTGACCTGGAGTACTTTGCTTTCTTTCCTTCAGCGCTTGAAAAATCGGCTGGTCCTTTGGATCAAGTGGCGGAAAAAATTGAAAGTAGAATTCAAGACTGTAAATAAAACCTTTTGATTGTATAATTTTTTTGTGATTTAAATTTTTCTGACAAAAAAAATACGGACCTCTTTTTATTTTATTTTTTTTAAAAAAACACGCACAAGATGAACAAAGACAGAGAAGAAATATTGAAGTTGCAAGAAGAGAAAAGACGTTTAAACGAGTTCAAAAATACAGTAACAGAAGTATTTACAGCGATAAATATACCAGTGAGTGGACATTCACCATCTGATAATGTGGAGCAATACATTTCCCAATTACAAACTGTGGTGAGACGTGTTTGTCCTTTACGCGATCAGGAATATCAAGACATTCAAACATGTAGTAAAAACGCAATTCTCAAGAAGAAATAAAAGTATGCTTGTATAGTGGGTGGAGTTTGTTTGTATGCTTTTTTTTTTACAAGGTTTTTTTTTAATTCTGTGATTTTGTTTTGTATTTTTGATTGGTTCATATGATTAATATGAATAATAAATGTCCAGCATCTTTATACACATCTAATTGATATAACTAAAATAATTGACTCACCATCATCACTTTAGGATTCATACCAAAGTCATATATTATGCTTTTATTTCACTTCCATGGTTAACGGTTGCGAAAAGTGCAAGAAATGATCCAGTCATGACAAAAACAAAACGGGGATGAATATTGATCCGTGCTATTTCCATTATTATGGCCAATGTAGTCCTGTCATTTTTTTGCTTTTACCCAAAAAAAGAAAAGGTTAAATAGCGTGGTGAGATGAATTTATCTGCTTTGGATAAACCGTTTACCTGAGTCACTTCATTTTTTAAAAAGAGTTAATTCATTGACAACAGTGAAGAGTGTTTTCTTTATATATGCTATTCGATCCACTTTGGTGGGTTTGCAGTCTGTTTGAAAGCCTGTTTTGGATGTCAATCGCAGTATGGAATCAGTAGATCTGAACCTTCAATTTCCGGAAGCAGCATCTTAAAGATCTCTCACCACTTGGGTGCATTTCGTACATATTACCGTATCCACAGCAACTTCAATTCATTTACGGAAATGCCAATAAGGCATAGATTTATACTAAAAATGAAAAACTTTAATTTCATTAATAATAATAATAATAATAATAATAATAACAGGCATTATAGTCTCTCACGTCTATTTGTAGCATCTTAACATGTACGTAAAAGCGCCCTTACTTTTATGTACAGAAGGTCTATTTGAGTCTATACTTTTTTATTATAAAATATAATTATAAATACAATACACATCCAATAACACAAAAAAACCAGAAATCGGGTAAGATTTTTAAAAATATCTATGTTTATCATTCATTATTACATTATTGGAAGTGTTTAATAAACCTGCCAAGAACTCCTAGTTTCTAAACTTTCTCCTTAATAAGTACAAGTGCTTATTCATGCTTGCGAGTGAAATATTCACAATGATATCACACACAAAATAAGCATGTAGATTGTATGTGCAGCACAAGCAGCGTTAATTAGTCGCAATCCATATATGTTTATACAAGACAGACACTCAGACATGTATAAAAATCACTATGCCAAGTCCCATTCTCAAGCTAGCACGTTACTTAAAAAATAAATATTACATTATATTATAATTAAATTTGGCGGGTTCTATGAATGTGTGATAAACACAATTAAAGCCTATTATCTTCTATTTTCTCTCTTTGTAAATCTTATTATCAACATGAATCATACATGTTTCTGGATCTTTGTTCTTTTCAAAAAAAAAAAGTTCTTTTATTCTTTTCCATATTTTTATCAAAACAATAATAATAACAAAAGGATGTTATTTTTATAAAATTGAGGCAATCGTTAACATAAAAGGCAAAAGCCTATATATTTATTTAGCTACGAGTTGCCCAAAACGCATTTATTTTTGTTTATTTATTTCTTCAAGACGTTTAAATATAGAAATATGATTTTTTGGTAGTGCAAAAATGTTGATCAACTTGGATAATTATCATTGGAGTACAACAGCCCTCTTTTTTTTTTTGTACGCCAAACGGAAGAATTACTACTGCTTTTTAAAATAAAAAATAGATAGCTTACACAGAATAAAAAATTCTAAAAATACATAAACAATCGACTGGTTCAGGAATAATATTGATATATACACATATATATATATATAAAGTGCTACGTATATAACACTGCCACTTTCTCTCTCCTTTTCTTTGCTTTATTTTCCGTCCTAGAATCTATTTCAAGCAGGTATTTTAATAATTACTTAATATCTTAAATGAACAAGCCTCATTGTAGCTAAGCTCATTTATGATGTAAAGTGAGGCAAAGCAAAACTCTGACACCAGTGATACATCCATCCTGTTTTTGGAAGTTATAAATTTAGACATTGCGCACTAAGCATTAAGGAATTACTCTTGGGGGCTAGACCTTCTTTTTTAATAGTGTTCACGTGAGCTTTACTTTTGAGTTAAACCAAAAAAAAACTATTTATAAACTATTAAAAAAAATAATATAAATTGAAATTCGATTTTTTTACTCTTTCCTTTTTTTTTCTTTTTGCACATACACTTCAATCATTCTCTTAATTTTTATTTATTTAATACAATTCTTTTTGTTTCTTTTAAATCACTATAACCATAACTTGAAGAATCCTTCTTCTTTTAAAGAAATAACAAACATCCAATCTTAAAGAAATACTGTCATCATTGCTTTTTTTATATTGCATAATAATACCCTACCACACTCCCTTTTGTATTTATAAGTAATCAACAACAGCAAAACAATAACATCAAAAAAAGTAATATTATGCAAAATGGTCTTAACAGCAACACCTTGTTTAATTACACACAACAATAATCAAGTCAACCGCAAGAGAAAGAGATCAGCGAAATCCGTCAGATTCGATGTAGATCAAAACGTTATTATTGACACATACTCACCCATGGATTATGATCGAGGATCCGTCTTTTCATTCCCTCCTGTCTTGTATAAAATCAATCCAATCATTTTGAACAATAACGAAAAACAACAGCAACTCTCATTGTCTCTTGAAATCCCCTCATCGCCTTGTGATTCGGAAGATAGTAGCCCAGAAACAGAAGAATCTTGTAATATACCACTTATCCTCACTACAGCAACCAACAAAAAGAAGAAGCCAAAGTTATCTGTAGATACAAGTATATGCGCCGGGCCTCTTTTTTTCACAAGTCTATCAACTAACCATGTCAGGCACAAGGTTAATGACACAACTGATGATGCTGATGATGCTGACAGTAAAAATGACTATTTGGTGCCAATATCAGCCATTTAAGTATAGAGACAAAAAAAATTTTTTTTTTTTGTGTGTATACAGTCTATCTTATTCGTGCTCTCCTTGTTTCATCCACTCCTAATTTTATAATCCTCCTTGAAAGGGAAATATATATTTAAAAAGTTAAAAATAGAGTTTATATTTCGTTGAATATAAATTATCTTTCCCTTTCTTTAATAACGTGTGTATAATTCCTCCTCCATTTTAATTCATTTTCAAAAATAATATTACTACTAATAATAAAATTCCATAATCCCATTTCTTAATAATTATTATAAATACAAATGTAATGCGTTTCAGAAAGGAATTCCAAGAATACAATGAGAGATGATTTATGCCTTTGATAAGATAGATAGTATGCTTGTTAATAATAGTTCATCATTTGATAACAATATTTTAAAAAGCATTTAAAGTGGTTTTGAATATAATTATTAATGCACACAGCTAGACATCCATCATGTGAGTTAAAAAGGGAGTGGCGTTCATATTATATAACCTTGATTTTATCATTAAATAGTTCTTAAATCACATGTTTTTATATAATATCTGTTGGACTATCCGAAATCCTTCCTCTTATATTAATAAATAACATACAAGGAACACCTTGCATGAATTGAATATCAAAATAAAATAACACTACTTATATGCATTTGATCATGATGATAATGCCTGCCTTTTAGTTCAAAGCAGTTGAGTCCATTATAAATAGGAAATACCCGATCAAGAATTCATATGATGATACTCCAGGGGAAAACTCCCTCACAAGCTGACTATGAAGTTTGAGTTTTTTAGAATTCTTTTGTCATCATTATATAATGTATGAAATCATAAAGATATAAATAAATCAATACACTCGGTAAAAAAAAGCAGATCATTATAAAGTGTGGCATAAATTTGGTTTCCTTTTGTAACACAAGCTATTTCTGCAAAAAACAAAAAAAGCTTATAAGAGTTTTCCAAAATCTAGATCGTCAACAAGCCCTTCTAAAATAAAAATAAATTTTATTCACGTTTCCATGCATTAAATGTATTACTTTAAAGCAATTACTGTCAACAAGTATCAGTTCTCGTCCCCCCTCCAAAACCTATTGTTAACTCTCTCTTTTTTTTTACTCCGAATTACAAATCATATCTTTTAAGACGAGAGCATGTATGTAATCAAATGTTGTTTAAGGCAGACAAAAAAGTTGAAACATTTAGATATTCTTATTGTGGTTATTAAGTTATCCAGTCAGCATTGGTTATGAATCACAGAAATAACTAATTCAAAGCAAGCCTTTATTTATACATCTTGGTGGAATTATAAAGTAAAACTGAAATTCAATAATGCTCTATTTTTAACTTTTTTATTAATTTTATTTTTATATCTAAAATCGAGATATATAAAACTTTAATTTAAGCAGAATGATTTATCTGAACTGACCACTTTTCATTTAACACGAGTAAGATAAAACCCTTCAAATGGTATGAAATTTACGATATGAAGGTTTCATATATCAAAACGAGGTTCTTTCTAATGAACTAATAGAAGATACGGGTAAATAATTTTTTAAAGAAGGCATCAAGTTCTTCAAGGATATCCATTATATTAATAGAAATAAAACAGCCCAAAAAAATTATACAATTCTTCTTTTCAAAAAAGCAATATTATGCTTCCCTAAAACCGAAAACTTTAAAGGCAAATGTCTGCATTAAAGCACTTGCCCCATTTTTGGGTTGCCGCAAAAAAAGAAATGAATCACTTTTTTTTTTTAGAAAATGAATCAGTGCCAAAAAAAAAACTGTGCTATTTATTAGCATCCGTTAATCAATCAAAATCTAGCAACACTGATTGGTTTATTATGTATAGTATATTTTTTTTTTGTATATTCTTGAATCTGTCTTAAAAGGAGGTTTATTATGAACATGTCAAATTTATCAGTGGAAGCATGAAAGTTAGTTATGCTGTACAACATGTACACGTCAAAAAAGAATTATAGTTGCACACAAAATATTTTACCACGACATCAAGGCTACATATTACATTAAAAACACACCAATGGGTATCTCTAAAAAAATGAAAGTAGAACATGGTATGCTCAGCAAATGTCTTTTCAGTGAAGTAGAAAATAAGAGCCTTCCACTTTTTTTCATATCAAACGTGCATGGATATAGCCATAGTATTGGTAAATGTTTCAATGGCCTCATTCTTAGCAAAAAATGATTTGTTCGGAGATTCTACCACACTCTTTTTTTTCTTGGTATCAAAAGAAACTCGAATAAACAATGGATCAACTTTAATACTTTTTTTGAAAAAAAACAAAAAAACAGGTATACAAGGAGCTCCTTTCTATACTACGGTAGGTTGATGAGACTGATATCTTTTTTTTCCCCATATTAATGCACTTTCCTATTATACTTATCAGTTTTTGATAATTACAAAATATACAGAAAATGTATACGTATGATTATCAGGAGATTTTTATAATATTCTAGGGCTGATTATCATCATTAGCAATATACTTTATTTTTTTTCTAAAAAGTTTTCTTAAATTCAACATTCCTAATTTCATGAAATCTTAGTAGACTTTTTTGTTTTTATTTTATAATAAAGGTACAAAAGAATTCAAACATTTCAAAGTTCAAGATGTATCGAGTATCTCACACCTTTTTCCCTGTCATTTTTGAAATATTGAAATTCTTCGCAATTATATATCATTTTTGTAATTTTAGTTTTTGAAAGATTTACTCGTTTACTTTTTCCCTTGTTTTGTTCTCTTCTAATTTATTAGGTTTTTTTTTCTACTAAACACGTGAAAAAACGAGAGGATAAAGAAAATTAAACTGAAAGAGATGAAGATGTATGTACACGAAGATGTCTCTTCATATTGCTGTGTACACTAAAGCGACGTTCACAGCCCGGAAAGGTACAGCGGTAAGGTTTTTCACCTGTATGAGAATAAATGTGTATCTTTAATGATGATGGTCGCATAAATTTCTTTTGACAAACTGAACAATGGTATTTTCGGCCATTTTCCGTTCTACTATTTCCTCCATCCTTCTTGTTCTCGAGCAGTAACGGTATTGATGTTATAATTATATCGTCTTTTTCATTCTTCTGCTGCTGTTGCTGCAAAAATTTTTGAGTACCTGGCTCTCTACCTGAAAGTATGGTTCTCAGACGCGCGTCTGAAGGTAATGGGTTTAACTTCGGGAAGCATTGTAATGGTTGGGGTAAAGAGGCTGCCATGTAGAGTAGACTTGGTTGCATGGGCGATGGTAATTTCTTCGTTTCATATTGATAAGCTGAATACAGATATTAGCAAATAAATTAAATAGCCTTAATATAGACATCATTTATATATTTAACCTTTCATGTGGTTCTTATCAAGGTCAACGCCTTGATCATCATCTGTCATCACAATTATGTAA